>JAOEHY010014205.1:0-11678 GCA_025447955.1 Psilopsiagon aurifrons | reverse complement strand
CTGTTGTGGTTTAAGCCCAGCTATAAATCTGCCATGACGCTGTTAGCCCACACCCCTCCCTGCCCCTTCCTCCCCCAAGTAAGGGTGTCAAGAAAGAAGTAGGAAAGGAATGTGAGATAAGACAAGCATCTCTATGCAGCATGTAGTCAGGAGACTTCCAGGGAGGATGTATGGTGGCAGCTAAGCCACGAAATTATTTGCTTTCTGCAGTGATTATCTGAAGCTAAGGCAGAAGGAAACAAAGCTATAGTGGATAAATAGGAAGGATGATCAAGTAGTTTCCATGATTAGCATGCTTAAATATGACTTAGACACTTGCATGGTTTTTTGAATAGCATTTTTCATTCATCTGAATATGTGGATAAATTTTAATTCTTCTGAACTTAAAGATCATATGAAGTACATATTAACTCAATGTTGGAGTGTATGTTCAGCTCATGAAAGACATACAGTGCATTCCGCCTAACTTGGACCTCACTTAGACATTACAGACAGTACACAGACCTCTACTTGTGCAGTTCTGGTGTCCTCAACATAAAAAGGACATGCAACTGTTGGAACAAGTCCAGAGGGGGGCCACAAGGATGATCAGAGGACTAGAGCACCTCCCGTATGAAGATAGGATGAGAAAGTTGGGGCTGTTGAGCCTGGAGAAGAGAAGGCTGTGTGTAGCAGCTTTCCAGTATCTGAAAGGGGCCTCTAGGGATGCTGGGAAGGGACTCTTCATTAGGGACTGTAGTGAGAGAACAAGGGGTAGCGGGTTCAAACTTAAACAGGGGAAGTTTAGATTGGATATGAGGAAGAAATTCTTTAGTGTAAGGGTGGTGAGGTACTGGAATGGGTTTCCCAGGGGAGTTTTGAATGCTCCATCGCTGGCAGTGCTGAAGGTCAGGTTGGACATAGCCTTGGGTGGCATAGTTTAGTGGGAAGTTTCCCTGCCCATGGGAAGGAGGTTGGGACTAGATGATCTTATGGTCCTTTCCAACCCTAACTATTCTATGATTCTATGATTATATGACTTTTACATTTCTTGTGTCCTGATTTAGAACACATTTTGCATGTATAATTTAGGGTGAGGTGATTACTACTTTAGAAACATTTTGATGAGTATAAAGAAAGTCCAAGATAAATAATTTAGATATAAACACTGTAGGTAACTCAAGCTTGGTTAATAGACATCCACTTATGGACACTGCAATAAAGAGACCACATTATGTGTGATGCCTCTTGCTATCATAACTACTACATCATGTATTTAGGATAATAGAATGATCGAATCACAGAATGCTTTGAGTCGGATGGAACCTTCAAAAGTTATTTAGTTTCAACCCCCTTGCAATGAGCAGGGACACCTTACACTAGGTTGCTCAAAGCCGTTTCCAGCCTAGCCTTTAATGTCTCCAGGGATGGTGCATCTACCACCTCTCTGGACAACCAGACCCAGTATTTTACCACCCTCATTGTAAAATTTTTTTTCCTCACACCCAGCCTGAATCTCCCTTTTTTTTAGTTTAAAACAATTACCTTTGATCCTATCACAACAGGCCCTGCTGAAAGTCTCTTCCCATCTTTCTTATACTTCTTCAGTACTTTCTAAGTACTGAAAGGCCACAATAAATTTTCACGAAGTCTTCTCTATGGATTCTTCACTTGGGGCAATGTCTCTTCAAATACCTATTTCACCCAAGTCTCAGTCCCCCATTACTTTTTTTTTTGGAGTGTAAAAGAGATATATTACTCTCTTTGCTGGGGCTTTTCTTCAGCTGATTGACTGTCAGCCTCCTGATGAAAAGCAGCTTCCAATATTATGTCAATATTCCCAGGCCATCTCAAGACACCTGTAAGCTCAGAGTCATCAGCTGTCCCTTCTAGGAATGTCCCCAGTGCAAGCTGGGTCAGCAGCTCTGCCCTCACTGGAATTCTCCCAGCCATGGCAGGCTCCAAGCAACAGGATGTCACCAGGAAAGTCCTAGCTTCTCCTCTTTCTCCTCTTCTGACAGCAGGATAACACCATTATGCTTTTTAGTTTTTCTTTTTGTTTTTTCACCCTGAAAATAAGGGAGGGCTTTGGAAGTGATTAAGCATTAATTAGATTGAAGGAAATATTTGTTCCTTACATGTTGCTTAAAATAAAGCCAAAGAAATGAAAGATTTGAGGAATGATCACTGCACTGGTAATACATATAGAAAATGTGACAGTTGTAGAGACCCTGTGATAACACAGAGCACGATCAGCAGTAAAATTCAAAGATAATTGTACCTATCACAGTGCAGGAAAGTCTATGCCATTTCAATTGCCTTTCTCCTGAGTCTCTAGCACGTTATTACTTCCTTTTTCCTTTCTCTTTATATGCCAGTTGTGATGGAGAGCTGAGACATATATACAAGGGGAGAGGAGTGAAGAGTTTTGTATCCTTTTAAAGTATGTGATTGCTTAGACTATTTGCCTACTAACAACACAAGTGGCAATTGATCTTTTCATAGTCACAGCCTTATGATCTTAGAGCAAGCAGATTCTAAGGATGCTGTTTAATGCTGGAATTTGTAATATGCATTTTAGATTCACTGCAGTGACAACAAAAAGGTAAATGGTATTTAAAAACATGAGCATACAATATGCAAATCAATATTTACCTTAGATTTCTCCATTTATATGGTTACATATATTACTTTCTACATAATTATTTTACATAGAAAATAAAACCCAGATGTGAAATTATGTGAGCTGTTAACAAGGGCACAAACAAAGCTTCTGCAGGAAAGGAATGATTGCGGTTTGAATTTTATAACAGCATTAACTTCTTCATGTGTAGCAGACAAATAGAAGGAATAAGGAAGAAAGAAAATGGGAAGGCAACCTGGACAAAAGCCACTGTTCTATTTTACATCACTATTGGCTGTCCATTTTATTTGAAGTATCAGTATAACTAAACATCTATTTAACTAAAATAAAAAAAAAAAAACCAATTACAGCTGGTGACAGAATGCACTCTTTTTTTTTTTTTTTTTTCTTCTTTATGTATGGCTTCCCAAATGGATTCCAAATATATTTGGATAATATCCACTTGTTTTTGAATACCTTAATCTGAAACAATTGAAGTGAACTTCAGAGCCAAAGTCCATGCTGCATCTAGATTCACCCATCGGACATACCTACCTGTATAAAAAGAGAGGCATACCCACTATTTTTCATTTTCACCACATCTTCTTCCTTGATCTTGGCGATAATCCTAGATAACCACAACAAGAACTGTGAAATACTTGGCCACAGATAATACCAACAGGCATCATTTGAAGAATACATATAGAAAGCAAGTGGACACTAGGACTAAAATCTTAAATTACAGAAGAAAGACAATATTCTAGTCCAGGGTGATAAAATTACCTGCTGAGTTGAAAATTCTGAAGCTCTTCTCCTTTATTTTTCATAGTGCTTAGAGATAGAACAAGGTGGTTTTTTGACCCTTGTGTTTTATAAATAAACAAGGAAAGAGCAATAAAATATCTTCCTCGTCTCACATATTGCCATTTTTCTGTAAATTATACTTTCTTGAGAGTAATAGTAATTTGAAGTTAGATCTATTAAAAGATTTAAACATTCCAATGGGTAGTATTGTACTGATTCTTTAAAGCATTTTGCTGCCTACTGAAATCTCCCACTCCAGCTCCAGTGCTTAGGCTTCCCTTAAACACCTGGAGAAAATTAGGTCTGAAGAATTAAGTTAAATAATAGAAATAGGAGCTCATTTCTGAAGATAAGATCCATGAAAGACAGCAGGTAGCAGAAAGAGACATCAAGGTACCTAATAAGACACAGTGCTTGAACCCAAAGAGTTAATTTCCAATTACAGAATACCATTCCTGTACACTGGCTCCTGATATCAGCTGCCTATTCCTGCTTCTCTGACAGAATATGGTTAGAAGAGTTTGTTTTTCTGTCCTTTGTCTCATCTGTTCCCTCAAATCTTTAACACGATACAACAACAGGTGATAAGGAAATAGGTTTCCATCACTATTTCCTGTTAAAACTGGGTTGGGTTTTTTTTCATGACATAAATACATTTTTGCTGGGCCATCAAACATAAACAATCTTCCTTTCAGTGTATATCATACTCCTTTGAACAAAGAGTTTAGGTGTCAGTAAACAATCACTACTCTATGTTAACTATTTAGTAAAGCAGATAGTCAAAGATTCTTTCCCTATCCACTAGCCTGTGAAGTCATGCTGATATATTGAATACTGAACATGTAATCATTTTCTACTGAGTAAAATAGCTATGCCAGAAGGGACTGGAGTGTTGGTCTTGCTTTACCAAGCTGAAGAACAGAAACAATCCTGGTGTTAACAGCACTGGTATGAGAATGGGAGACAAAGATATGATGGCTTTTTACATGGCACATCCCAAAAATCTGGAGAAGTGCCTTTCTTTGTTGATAAACTTTAAGAAAACAATATATCCTCTAATGAAAGTAACATACTTTGTGTCAGCCAAAAAGTGTGCTATGAATGTCTACTGAACTTGGCCTAGCAGACAATGTGGAAAAAGGAAACAACCTGTTGTTTGCTTAATCATCTTCCTTGAAACAATGGAGCTTTCTTTTTAAGAAAGCAGCTCAGTAACTCATTAGATAGCATTTCAACTAGAAGGAAGAGTCAATATTAGGAGAAGAAAAAAAAAAGAAAAAAAGAAAAAAGAAAGCAGGTAGTTTATAGTATAAGCTACAAATGAAGGAGGTGTAATTGCCGTTGTAAGAAATATTTGCATCTAGACTTATTATCAGTTAATCCCAGCTATTTAAAAAGAGGCAATGAAATATGTGAGTCCATGATATGGGAGGAACTGGCATGTTCTCGTTCAAGAATTTTATGCTGTTACTATCTTGGAATTGTAAAGATCTATTAAGTAAGATCTGCTGGATCAGAAAACACTCAGCACTCAGACGATTTTTTTGTTTTTCCATCTTTTAAATGCAGTCATTTGTTATGTATCTTTATGAGTCAGTTTTATTTTTATATTTGTGTAGAAGTGTAAGAGAAATAAGCAGTTAACTGAAAAAAGATCCCACAGTATTAATTCAAAATTGTCATTTGAAAATAAATGAGAGTCTACCCAGACTGATACTGTCTCTTCATTTGTGGTGACGTCCAAAGAATGCAATTAAAGAGGCCGTAATATGCTTAATTGTGTTATAGTACACCAGTAAGCATTTCACATCTGTTCCCATAGCAACAACAACACTGCAGAAACAAGTAGTTCAGGCTACAGTCTATGTCACATGGGTATGGGGAAACTCTCCCTGGCAGGATAATAAATATAACTTTCTAGGTTTCAAAAGACATTGTTTTGAACTGTGCTACTAAAAAATGACATTTAACATGAGTCTTACAGTACCAAAGAAGGAAGAACTGTAGTTGAGATATGTACAGTTCTATTTGTAAAAATAATTTATCATTTCTAGTGACCACACTTTGAAGAAAAACACATTTTTCCTGGCTATACGCATAGTAGAAATCTTAATTCTGATCACCATACTTTACCTAGAAAGCTGTAATAAATCAGAAACTATAGAAATTTGTTAATCAGACCCAATTTATTAATTTATTTATTTATTAACAACAGCATTGTACGTGTGGCATTTTTAGAACAATTTTTGGATATGTAGCTGAAGGTTTATTACAGATTTGTTTGTAAAGAATTCAAGTTTTTCATAATGTACACGATAAGAGAATAATCACTTTCCCCTATTAGATTCATTGAATGAACTGAGCTTCTATTGAATACTGAAATTCTTTCATCAAAAATAAACAGTTTATTATTTTATCAAATGTTTCTGCTATGTTGCATTAGAAGGGAACAGGAAAAGTGTCAAGGGAGAAAGAAAAAAAATTAACTTAAAAATGAAAAAATTATGAAAATACAAGGACCTTTTTCTTTTTTTTTTTTTTTTTTTATGTGGAATTTTTTTCACATTAAAACTGCAGGGACAAGTTGAACTTCCTGATAGTTTAATAAAATGTACCAAATTAGAATACATTATCTTAACACATTTGTTCCATGATAACAAACGCAATAGTTAAGGATGCCAAATGGTTTCATGTATAACCTCTAATTATCACACCTGCATGATAGTTTAAATTGTTCCTTTAAGAGGTGACTTTCCATATTGTTCCGTGTCCAAATTAGGGTGGGGTTTTTTTTGTTTGCGTTCTTTTTTAGGCTTATTGATACATGAGCTGCTTAGGTGTTCATGGTGCCCTGGTTCAGTCCTGTTTCTTTTGCCCAGATATAAATTTGTACATCATCCTTCAAGATTCTCTTTCAAAGTGTTTTAACATACCATTTCCCTAGCAGTGCATCAGCTAGTGTAACGAATTAGTCTTATGCTCATTAATGTCTCTCTGTTACGGTCTTTTTTTCTGTTCTCATCCTCACAGAAGTTTATGACTGAATTGC
The DNA here is from genome assembly GCA_025447955.1 of Psilopsiagon aurifrons. Lineage (NCBI taxonomy): Eukaryota > Metazoa > Chordata > Aves > Psittaciformes > Psittacidae > Psilopsiagon > Psilopsiagon aurifrons. Next base: position 5,223 of record JAOEHY010014205.1, on the reverse strand, counting down.
TTTGTTCAAACAGCTCCAGCTCCCTGGCATTACACTATATGCTTTAACATACTGTGTTCCCTCCTTTTTCTTGTCCATTGAGACTTCAACACTACCTCTCTGTTTATCGGCCTCCTGGTTTGCTGCCAGGCTCAAAGCTGTTGCTCAGAGTTTATCTAATTTTTTGGAGCTACAGTCTTTATGGGATCACTAAGTGAATTTCTTTCTTTCCCTATATTCTGGCTTTTATCATATACGTGTATGATTTTATGGTTTCATCATATTTACAGTTTTAATATTTTTATTATACCAATGTTTAATATTTAATAAAGAAATTATACTGCGTATATATTATATAATATATATAACATATTATATATGATCTTTAAGGTCCCTTCCAACATTCCCATATCCCATTTTTACAGCTCTCTCCTTCAGGAGGATCCTTTACACTGATCATAAAGGACAGTCACAAATGTGTCTGGCTTACTTCACACTTACTGGCTGTGGCTGATGGAAAGAGCATGCCACTGGAGATGCTGCTTTATGTTGGGCCTGTCCAGGAGAAATATTCAAGGTTGCTTCTAATTGCCACCAGTGATTGTACTGGCAATTTTTCGGGAAACAGAGCAAAACAGATTTTCATGCCAAATATAAAAAACACTCTTCTGACATACGGCAGCCCCTCTGCCAATCCTAAGCCTTCTGTCAAACACAGAATATTGAAGCTGTTACTTACTGAAGGAGTAAGACCTCCATAATTCTTTAACATGAGCTACTTTCTGAAATGACTGAACTAAATAAATAAGTTTGATCTGAGGTAGGTGTCATGGACAGTAGAAACAAATGAGTCCAAAACATACAAATTTTATGAAACTGTAACTGAAAATATGGTAGTCCAATGGGAATTCTACAGAAATTACAAAAGTTCATTGTGTGAACAGCTCCATCTGTCACACAGGGAAAAAAAAAAACCCAAACAAAAAAAAAAAAAAAACAAACAAACAAAAAAACCCCAAATAAACAAACAAAAAACCCCAAGCCAAAACAAAACAGATGGCAAGGTGGCAAGGCTGGGAGAATCACCAACTAAGAGTAGAGAAAGGAGGTGTCATGGTTTAAGCCTCTCAGCCACGCAGTTTGTTCACTCACTCCCTCCTCTTTCTTCTCCCCAGCTCCCGGAGGGGTGGGGAGGTGAATCAAAAGAATGTAAGTCTCACAGGTTGATATAAGAACAGCTTAGAAACTAAGGTATAACACAAACCACTGCTGCTACCACCAATAATAATAATGACCAGGGAAAAATACAAGGTAAGAAAATACAACAGCTCACCACGTATACCTAGCCTGACCAAGCAGCGCACCCCGCAACCCTTCCTGGTTTCTGGCCTCCATTTTTGCATCCTGGACATGACGTGCTGTGGTATGGAATACCTCTTTGGTCATTTTGGGTCAGGTGTTCTTTCTCTGTACCCTCCCAGCTTCCTGTCCTCCCTGGCAGAGCATGAGACTCGGAAAGTCCTTGGCCAGACCAAAACATTCCAAGCAGTAACTGAAAACATTGGTGTTACCAGTGCTGTTCTCAGGCAGAAATTCAGAAACACAGTGCTGCACCAGCTACTGAGAAGGAGAAAAATGACTGCTACTGCTGAACCCAGGATAGGAGGAAAACCACTTTTCTTTGACAAGAAAAGTAAAAGACATCTAATTTTTATTGCAAGTACGTGTTGTTAATGATTGGTTGCAAGAGAAACTGTTGATAGAGTCAGAGGAGATTAATGATGAGAAAGCTGAAAGAAGTGTATTTTTACTAACCAATGCAAGCTAAAACATTTGCAGAATAGGTGGGTCTGACAAAACAAGTGATTATGAAGCTTCATTTTCCCTTGGTTCTGAGAAAACCTTCACCATTACCTGTGTAGTGAAGGTGAGATGAGATTCAGAAGAGTTAATAACATAGGTTTTCAGCAGTAGTAGTCAAAGTAAAAGGCAAGTAAAGGGCAAGAATTGAGCTCAGCATTTTTATTTTCCACATAGGACATTATATATTACATTTGCATTTTATATGTTGCATGCAATTTTCTGAGCTTTTCCCTTCTGACATTTATGCTGTATCAGATGGCTATTTGTTCACTTGCATTACTGTTATCACTTTTAAATTCTGGTATATTCTTGCTGACAGGAAGGTAGAGACTTTAACATAAAGTGCACACAGGCAAAAGAGAGAGAGGGAGAGTGTAAGGCATAGGAGAAATAAAGCATAAGGTATAGAAGGAAAGACAAAGAGAGGGAGGGAGGGAGGGAGGAAGGGAAATTACATTTTCAACAAGCTTTCATTCTTTGTTCCCTAACCTTTTATGTAATGACAAGCTACTTCAGAAGTCTCAATCTTAGTTTCTTATCTTTAAATGGCAGATAACATTACTTACATAACTTTCTCCAGTGTTTTGAAAAGTGAAAGAAATATCATCTTGTACAAGAAAAAGAAAGGAAAATATTTTGATATTTCTGCCAAAGATCTTTTTATTCTTCCACTAGGAAATAGCTGTTCCCTCTTACTCAAGAAAAGTGCAAGTTTGTTATGAGAGAAGTCCAGATCATTTGTCGGGGACACTTACATTACCTTAATTTTATTTGCTTCAACTTTGCCTCCCCAACACTCTGTTGTTTTTCTGATTCTGTATTTCTATGGATCTGTTCCTACCCAGACCATTACTGTAAGTTTCTGTGCATAGAAAGAGATGTTAATAAGGTAATAAAACTGCCAATTCTATTTTATTTTGGGTAATTTTCTTAGGAGTTATTAAAAAAGTAGAAAGGGAAGAAATTTATTAAACCAAGAGTATCTCCAGGTTTTAAGTCCACTGACTGGAGATGGTGGTGTGGATCACAGGGAGCAAAGGGGATTGGAATGTGATACTGCATAGTTTCCCCCACTTTGCTCAGGTGCAGGAGGTTGTAAAACAAACAAAAAAATTCACAAGAAGAGCAGATGTTTTTAATGAGTTTCTATTAGCAATAAACCCATTACAGTTTCACAGTTTGCTTCATTGCATTTTCAGATATATTTGACGGGTACATACCTTGATGTGCTGGTTCTTGGGCATCCATTGAAATTCTGTATTTGTTTGTACACTGGCAAAGAGAAAATCACCCTATTAAATTTCAGGACAAGTGCTTAACTTCTGCCTTCTTACTGTTTAAGATGAGTCTACATAATCTTCCAGAAAAGACAGGAACTTTTTCTGTGCTGGAAAGCTAAACTGTTTGCTAACCTCTTTTAAACATGGACAAGCAAGAGCTGCCTGAGATTTTATTCTAAGGGTAACAAATGTCTACTAAAAATGTTTTCTATTTTAAAAATATTGCCTTCGTACTTCAGAACTAATAAACCCTCACTTCATCTATCTAAGATTTGTTACGAGTAGCCCAATACTGGGAACTAAAGCCCTTAAAAGTCATCCCCCTCCAAAATCTTGAAATTTAAATAATGAATGCATTTGGATTCTTCTTCATTCTCTCAGTGTTGTCACTTTATTTTCAGTATTTGTGGATTTCTTTTTCAGGCTTTTCTCCACAGATCTGAGGAGTTGCAAAGTTTCATCGCAAAGGCTAAAAAGAATCTCTGGCTCACTGAGTGCAACACTCTACTAGTATTGCTTTAACAATATGTTTTTTCTTGTAGAATCATATAATTGTAGAATAGTTACGGCTGGAAAAAACCTTAAGATCATCTACTTCTAACCCCCCTGCCGCGGGCAGGAACTCCTCACACAAGACCATGTCATCCAAGACTCTGTCCAACCTGGCCTTGAAAGCCACCAGGGATGGGTCATTTATCGCTTCTTTGGGCAACCTGTTCCAGTGCCTCACCACCCTCACAATAAAGAACTTCTTCCTTATACCTAACCTGAACTTCCCCTGTTCAAGTTTGAAGCTGTTACCCCTTGTCCTCTTGCTAGTTTTTATAGGAAAAGGAGAAATGAGGAAGACTTTTCTAGATATAACTAAGAAAGAAGAACTGTTTAAGGCTATCATTGTGGAGGGTAACTTTGTTAAGACTTAAGTTGAAACAGCAGTCTTCACAACTGCTAGAGCAGTAAAAAAGTGTGAAAAGGAGTAAAGAGTTCAATCAACTCAGAGAAGTAGAAAGATATATTTTTGGAGACAGTAACCAAAAGCAACAGAATTAAAGAGAGCTGGTACCCTTAAAGAAATAGAAGTAGGGATATAATTACAAAATTTATCACTCCAGAGAAAAAATGAGAAAACAGCCAAGACATCAGTTTGATTAAATCATGAACCCTCCACAAAACTCAGACATGAGAATGTGTAGCACAGATGTGTAGCAACAAAACTGTGAAGATGATGTAACAAGAATAAAACCTAAGTATTAAGGGACAAAAAAGTATAATTAAATCATCTTACAAGGATCACAGTAGTCAAATGCTAACAAGGACAAAGGAAAGGCTTGGTCTAATACCAAAACCCTAACCAATCTTCTATCAGTGTTTTTTGTATCAGTCTTCACTGAAAAGATTTACTGCTATCATATACCAACTACATTTTTCATATTAGTCCTATATTAGTGTAAAAATGCAACCTTAAGAAATGAAAATAAACTTTTGAATGGCCTCAGAAAAGATCACAGATTTGTAGTGAGCTGGGTCTTATTTAAGTGCTTAAGAATCCTTGGAACTACTGACATTATTTGATGAAGGAGTTTCTGGCCAGCCAGAGAAATGCAACATAGTACTTAACATTTGAGAGCAAACAACTCAGTAAATGCCAGTTCCATTTCACTAGCCATACAATATGGACAGTACCATATTCTAGTGTTAGACACAGATGAGTGTGAAAGTACCCAGAAGCAGTCTGCATAACACAAAGCATAAAGGGCATAAAAGTAGTCACTCAATTTAAGTGCTATCAATGGTGTCATAATTGATATTTGTACTTCTTTCACAGAAAGAAAATAGTTATGATTCATGTAAAGCACTGTTTGATTGTTCCATATCATAATATATACATGTTAACAATCATAGAATCATAGAATAGTTAGGGTTGGGAAGGACCTTAAGATCATCCAGTTCTAACCCCCTGCCATGGGCAGGGACACCTCACACTAAACCATATCACCCAAGGCTCTGTCCAACCTAGCCTTGAGCACCACCAGCGATGGAGCATTCACAACTTCCCTGGGCAACCCATTCCAGTGCCTCACCACCCTTACACTAAAGAATT
>JAOEHY010014203.1:0-12809 GCA_025447955.1 Psilopsiagon aurifrons | reverse complement strand
TAAACTGTTCTTATCTCAACCTGTGGGAGTTGCATTCTTTCGATTCTCCATGTAGCAAACTGCGTGGCTGATTTACACCCTAAACCACAACACACATGCTGGAAGAAAATGTGAAACCTGAATCAATGCCTTTTGTTGTTACTGATTCTCTAGTATTGTTGTTGCTTACTGTGAGACACAGGAGGAGTGTGAAAAATTAAAAGTTGCTTTTAATGAAGTGATATTTGATGCTAAATGCTTTCATATTATTGCAGTATCTGTCATGGTAATATTTTAATATTTGATTAACTAAATTAGGTAAATGAGGAATGTAATTAAAATGCTATTCTCAACCTCCAAGATAATTTAAGAAATTAGATGAGCGACGGATTAGTTCTCATACTCTACAGGAAACATTGAAAAAACCCCACATTATTGTCTCCCACGACTAGAAAGTCAGCTGATTTCAACATGATTTAACCCTCTGTAGTTATTTTGAGTAGAGTGCTGCTTTCTTTTGGGGGGCATTGTAGGCTAATGTTTAGTTTCTTTAAACCAAACTAAACCAAGACAGTGTTTCAATCATTTCAATTACATAGAGATTAAGTTCTCAATTTTGTCTCTACAGAGATGTCGTTTTTCAACTTGAGAAGTCCTGTCTTTCCAGTCAAGCAAAGGACTCCACTCCCCTTTGAAATATGAAAAGTATAAAATCACACTGATGCCCTGACACTCATTTACCACTCCATCAAGCTTTCTGACTCTTTAGACTAAAAGCCTTTGAGACACAATGGCGTTCTTGTTTCCAGTTAACTAATTATCCTCTAGAGTAGATTAAACAACAGTTGAGTGCATATCCAACAACAAGAGGGAGCTCAACTCTCTAGAAGACCTCTTCTTTCAGCCTGACTTAGAGCTGTTCGATAATTCAGTTTTGAAGATTATCAGGTGAAGTCCTAAAATCCGTGGTAAACAGAATTGTTTTGCTTAGTGTCAAACAGAGGGCATAGAAGTGTAAGTGATTTTTTTAATTCCCTGCTAATTTAAATTAAGAAATAATTCTGATAACCTGGAGCTGGCAGTGTTATACTCGGTAGGCACTCTGAGAGCTATGTACTACCCTGGAAATGTATGTAGGAAAGTGATTTACCCACCATAGGAGTCCACTCTTTGTGGACAGCTATAAAAAAATCACATAATAGACTATTTAGTTTAAATTAACATTATTTTGCTAGTTCAAAGAAATCATGGTCTCTATGAAGCTTGTAAAATAATCGCCTCTGTAGTACTAGAAATTGCTACTGTAAGAACAAATGAATCACAAAAAAGCATAATGATCACACTACATGTATGCTAGCATATTATGACATAAAATATGTACTTAGCATGTCAATTCCAGCAACATGTTTTAGACTTGCATTGTGTTCAGAGTAAAGTTTACAAACTACAAACTTTTTTTTAGCTCTCTGTGACCCTAAAAATGCCAGCATACATAAACAGAAGTTGCTACCTGGTTTTTGTTATCTAGACATTGTCTTTAAAAATAGGCCCTGAAATACAGCAACAGTCCCAGGCAACAACCTGGTATTCTAAAAAGGTGCCAGTTAATAAAAGCACCTGGTTGCTAAAAATGAATGCAAATATAATACAAGATGCATTATATATATGTATATTACATGCTTGTATATACATTTATGTTTGTCTACACATTCATATTCAAGTCTTATGAGGAGCAGCTGAGGGAACTGGAGCTGTTTAGCCTGGAGAAAAGGAGGCTCAGGGGATACCATATCCTTCTCCCTAACTACCTGAAAGGAGGTTGCAGTGAGGTGGAGGTCAGCCTCTTCTCCCAAGTAACAAGTGGTAGGACGAAAGGAGACAGCCTCAGGTTGTGCCAGGAGAGGTTTAGACTGGATATTAGGAAAAATTTCTTCACCAGAAGGCTTGTCAAGCATTGGAGTAGGCTGCCTGAAGTGGTTGAGTCACCATCCCTGGTGGTATTTAAAAGATGTGTAGATGTGTACTTGGGGATGTGGTTTAGTGGTGTACTTCGGAGTGCTACGTTAACAGCTGGATTTGATGATCTCAAAGCTCCTTTCCAACCTAAACAATTCTATGAGTTTATACATATAACATATATATGTGTATACATGTATGCATACATATTTGTAATATATAAAAGCCCAAACCAACCAAAAAAATTAACACACATACACACACACACACACAAAATGAACATCTCCAACCCACCCCCCCCACCCCCACCCCCACTATTTAAATATTCCCTTTATTAGAAAACTATGCTACTTCTTGGGCAGGCAAAAACTCTTCTATCCTACTCACAGGGAAGCATGGGAGGTGATCTATAAGAATAGACAGGAATAGAAGGATAACGTACAGAGCAGGTATTCCCATTTCATTGCACCTTGTTACCTCCTCACTTTTTGATTCTCCCCACTGAACATGCTTTACTTGAGAGCTCGCTATTGCTTCCCCTCATTCTCCCTCTCCCTTTTTTCCCCTTGGAACTTTTCTGTCTGCTGCTTTTCTTTGACTTCAGTTTTCCTTAAAGGATTCAGAATGGTAGCAGTGAACTTTTAACCACTGACAATTCAAATAGGATCAGAATGATGTCAAAGGAGTTCACACCTCCCTACTAGTATGTGTTTATAGAACATGACTTGACTTCTGGCTTCTCAAAATGTAAATGCATGTTACAGAGGGAGAAATATGTCATAAAAAGGAGATACTAAAGAAAGCAAGAGGCTCTATCCTCTCTTCCCTTACTTTTCATTCAGTTCACAGAAGGTGCTACATTTCATTTCACTCAAAAACCTGCTCATGCTTTGGTTTAAAAAGATCTGGAATATGAAATCTTTTGTTGTCCTGTCCTCTTTGGGTCATCCACGAGTGATTTTGGATTTTCACAGATGTTATCTGTGGAATAACTAAGGAATACTGAACATAGTATATTAAATTAACTTTGCTGTCAAAATAAGAAAAAAAGTAATCCAAACTAGAAATTTGCCAGATTCCACCTTTCCCAATTGTTCTATGAAGTCAAAGGCAATGGTTGCCTGCCTGGTAATGCATCTTATGCTATTCATTATTAGTTGTATATAGACCTTTCCAAACAAATTAAAAAGGACCTTTAGAAGCAAACAACATGAAACGTACATACATAATCTTTCTATACATACAGTTGCATTAAGGGATGAAAGAGAAAATCACATTTCTCTGTGCAAAATTATGATAAAGCTATCCAATATGCTGGTTTAAGATTGCGTTACTGTCACCACCATATTCAGGTATCATTAACAACCACATTTTCAGGCAAGTGGGAGATTTTTACAGAAATGCCAACAAAAAGATAAGCAAAATCTTTCCTTGTTTTCGAGATGTAAGTTCAAGTTTCAGTTCATGTGCCCTCTTAAAGGTTTTGATTGCCTTCTCCACAGCTTGACCTTACCTTGCTCTTTTCCTCACAAATTTATTTTCTCACGTAGACACTATAAAACACAGCCATATTGGTAACATTACCCAAAAGATCAGTTTGTATTTACTTAATTCACATGTAACAGAATATCTATGAATATTCAGACCACTGAATAATGAATTATTTATCCATTCACAAACACAACGCTGCATTAATCATGGCTAGACCTATTTTTGCAGTGTTGAGTGGGTTTTTTTTTCCCAACTCTTACAAGTTTCTTAAAATATATTTAACTGGTATCATTTAATTCAGGGAGTTACAACTTATAAACACAGAACTTCAGACCCACTTTAGTAATTATGGAATAGCATGTAGACCACTTCTGATCTTTTTATGGTATAAGTGTCACTTACTCATAATTCAGAAAAAAAAACTATTCAAATGAGGGATATTCTTTTTCTGTTGCTGACTTGAACAGATTTTAAGCATTTTCTGGTAGGAACTTAAAGGATGAAAACAAAGGAAAAAAGCCTAAAAGAGTAAGAAGGAGCCAAAAGAACAAATTTTTTTGCCTACTGACATGAAGTTCACACAGTGCACTATTGGGGAATGATAACTAGTAATGAAGAATGAATAGAAATACAATGACTAACTAACATAGAAAATGGGGAACAAAGATGTGAAGAACTTCCCAATCAAGCACTCTAGGTAACTTCTTGTAAATCACTATCTGAATGTTTCAGATAGTTGCCAGCAACTGTAAACTGCCTTTGTGTAAGTAGCAGACACTTGTGGAAGTAACAATGTTCTAATTCAGCACAGAAAAGAAACATTAGCTCTGTTGACACCCCTGGCGTAACACAGAGTTAACTGATTGCATATGCCATACTTCACCTGGTTTCTTAGCAGGAAACTACAAGAGAAGCAACAGTCTCTTTGGCATATGCAGTTTTAGTGTGCTCTGTGTATGAATCACAGCACAAGTCTGAACAATAACACCAGCTGGTGCAAATACATAAACAATGGCAGGTAGCACTAAACTGTTCAGGTTTAAAATTCAGGAGAAATATTAATGTTGTTGCTTTCATCCTCATTTTTCAGAGACTCTTCTTTGCCAAACTAATTCTCAGCATTTCATGAAGGATTTATTTTAGCTTCTTAAATGGAGTGCAAGAGTGCAATCATTAACAGTGTACTGAATATTAAAATTTCTCAAGCATTATTCAGTAGATGTTTTACAGGTTCTACATTACATTCTTCCTCCTATCTCTTGGAAGACAGCACCTTTTCTTAAATAAGTTTATTCAGCATGTCAGCTATTTTAAATTAATGATTTTCATCCACTCTTCATTAATTCATGTAACTATTTTCTCCTTGTATTTCTCCCCCCCCCCCCCCAATCCACTTATAAGAGCTTTTATTCTCATACTGCCAACTGGGAAAGGGTCTGCTAAAATGTCCCTTGTTTGAGGAGAACAAGAATAGACCTAAAGAACAGCACTGAACTTTCAGATTTTACAGACTCCAGTACCACTTGCAAGCCCTGAGTGATGCTTTCACTCTGAGAAATACACAGCTGGCACACAGGATTTTAGATAAAACAGATCAGACAGATGTTCTCCAGATATTCATGAGAGGGACCCTGTAACTGAATAACCTGCAAGAGTTACCACTGGATTTCCTGATGCTACAGGTCTAGTCTAGTCTAGCCCAATACTGCGGCACCACAAAGTCAATCTGAAGGAATAATTTATCTGAGAGGCACAACTTGCATAAGGGAATTCAGTTTTCTTAATAAGTCTAATGATTTGTTCTACCTGACCTTTTCCTTTTGCAGCTTAGGTTTTCTTTTAAGCGCCTTCCCCCATCACCAAGCCTTCTGCACTCTGAAAAAACAAACAGAATAAATTAATCTAGAATTTAAAAAGTTGCATGAAGTAGAAGTTACCTAAGGAGCATTCCTGTTTGCTTTTTAAATTATTTTCCATGATGTTCAAGCAGCAGAAAAATCCTGATTTTCTAGTAGCCTCTACTTCATTGATAGCTCTAACTCCACCAGAGTCAAACAGCCTCTGCTCCGATGGTAGCTGAATTCTTATCAGGCATCCTAAGAGTCATCCTGCAATTAGACCATAAAGATTAAATTACTAACACTAATGAAAGAATAATTAAAATCACTTCTGTTAGACTTGAAAACAGAAGAAAAATCCCTGTGGATGGCAAAGAAAATGCCAGCTGGTCAATGAAATCTTGTAAACCCTATTTTAAATATTATCCACCAGAGGAAAATCAGCCTAACACTGGTTACATATTACAAATGAGCATTGGGGTTTTTTTAAAAAACATAATTTCTGTGTTGATCACAATCACTGTCATGTTAACGAACTGCTACACACAGTTTATTTGCATTGTCAGCTTCATAGCATAATGGGCAAACAATGATGGGCTTTTATTATTTCTTTTATAGAAAGAAAAGTTGAACAATTTTTGCAAGGTATGTGCAATAGTAAGAAAGAAATTATGGGCAGATACCCTATATAAACTCTTCAGGACTCTAAATGAAAAATAAAACAGTGATAGGAAAATAACATTTTGAAAAAAATAGACTTTTCATTCTCTTTTTTGAGCATTGGCTATTTGAAGACAGAAAAGGGCTTTTTCAGTAATGAAAGTAGAAAATATATTGTGCCTAACATGGCCTACTCTTGGCAGTAAAAAAAAAAAAAAATCAATAAAATTAAGAAGCCTCATAAATCTCACTATTGATTTTTAAATAATTGCATTAAAAGCTCTATAAAATGCATAGTGAAAATTTTCTTTAAACCACATCCAGCATAGTTTAGTCACAGGGCTCACTTTTAGCTTCATCTGAAACATGGACCAGTATTTCATTTCTACTACAGTAATTTCAAATAGAGGCAAACAGGGATGCTTAGAGATTTAACCTGAATGTTATTAAAACACATTACTAGTGAATGATAACAGTTATGTTCTTTCCAGAGATGTGAGCCTCAAACTTTCAGGCCTGACCTAATTTAGTAGTATTTCACAGAATGAATCTTAAAAACAAAGAAACCATTTTTGTATATTTGCTGCTCATGTTAGAAATCTCAAGAGTTCTCATTAAAAGAAAATTACATTCATGCTACCAAGAAAGCTTTTGTCATCCTGCAGATGAAGTAAGTCTGTGTGGAGTCATGAACTAATTTGAAATTATTTGAAAAAGCAGCGAAAAGAAAAAGGGTGTTTCTTCTGATGAGAAAAGAAGAAAGAGGAATATGACTGAGGAAAACTGATTATTCATGTGAATAGATACTTTCTATGAAAAAAATACAGCTATCAAAAACTTCCAGATTGGCATTTATGTTCCATAGGTGCCTAAAGCAGAACTATTCCTTTTGCTGCATATTATTCATTTGACACATTTGCAGCTAGCTCTCATAGCAGTCACTTGAATGCTTCCAGATGCAGTGAGGTCCTCTTGATCTGCACACCTGCATGGAAATCTGCATTTTTTTTTCTATTATTAAAAGCAGGCTGTCATATCATGAGGTGGTGTAGAGTCAAGTTGATTTCCTGAACTACTTAGAAGTTAACTACTGCTAGTAATATATACAATGCATAATTGTATACATAATTTTGTTTATGCATATATGCTTGGAAATAGATACTTTTTAATATATACACAATTTACATATGTGTAAAATCCAGATGAGAGAGATTCCTACATAGAATAATTCATTCTTCATACATACAGCTGGCATATACAGCCATAACTGTACCTACTTGTACCCACCTGTTGATCAAAGTCAGTAAGAAAGTGACCATAAACTGCTGGTGAAGTCTGTTACACACTTGTCATTTCAAGTTAAAGAAAGGCAGTGAGAGAAGATGCTTTTGTGGCTGATTGGTTTTAATTTTGCAGTACTTCTAAAAAGTAAATCCTTCCAACTATATTACAACCTATTACTTGTCAGCAAAAAGTAGTTTCAAATGGTACATCAAACCTCAGACTGGTATCTTCTCAAACAAGTCAAAATTTCATATAATGAAGAAGTAGCTATCAATTCACTTCCCAACACCTTATTTGCAGGAAGAATAGATTAGTTATTGCCTCCTGTGTGGGCACTTGCTGCAAATGTATGTAAAGTACATCCTAAATCACTGATATTACTGCTGCCTTCCCAGAAGGCTTTGCACAGATTTATTCTACCATTATCTGTTAAACGTTAAGCATTCCATCAGCATGTGTATTTCACTGACATTGTTTAAATCTGTGCTTCTTATGGAAAGCTGCGTATTAGCATCAGCCATTTAATTCTTTCACTTTTTCAGATCATTCTGTGCATCTATTCCTGTAAGATATTCAAGACAAATCCTGTAACTCTTAACATAACTTTTGAGGAAAAACATCTACAGCCTTTATTGTGTAAGAATTGCAGAGACAAACCTTGCATTTGATGGATGCTTCCAAAACTGGAAGCACTTTGGCATGCTGATTATGCTGAACACTTCTAAGTTATACATTTGTAAACATTTCATTATTGCTTACCATTATTTCTGATGTACTTACTATAGCTGGTGCCAGTTGGTTTCAAGAACAGTAAAAAGTCTCAGGGTTGCAGGGAGTAATAGTAGTTTAGGAAGTGGTACTCCTCACTGGCTCTATGCTCAGCTAAGGTCTTTGCTCATCAGGGCACAATGGGTTCTCACAGGTGCATGCTCCTAAATACAAAATCAGTGTCTTGTCTACTTCACACAAAACATGCAGCTGCTGTAACAGATGGTGACCTAGTAAAAAAGTTATGAGAAAAAATTCAAAATAATGATGTTGGTTGCAAAATACACTACTTGAGCCAGGAGAAGGTGGAACTGCCTTGCAAGGGCAGTTCTGAGTTTGCATAATGACTGATAATCAGAAATACCAGCAGAATTCAAAGCAAATGACAATTTAATGTTTCCAAGTACAGCAAAATTTAAGCTCTGCATATTTAAGAAGTTTATTTTTAGAAAACATCAGTGCTTAATCTAGATTGTGATGTAGCCAGTTCACTTCCATCTAACAAGGATATCATTAACAGTTGTTTCCTCCCCTTTCTTTTATCCAGTACATGGTATCTGCTGATTCATTACAGGTAGATAGGAAGATGAGGTCCCCATCAATGCAGTGACTGGAGGCAGCAGACATGCTGAACAAATAGATGTAGACTAAAGAACAAACTAACTCTGACAGAAAACAAAGCAGTTCTGCAAAACCAAGCAGTACTGCAACTTGCAAATCTTATGAGCCCTAATCTATTCTTGATTCTCATTTGTGGTATCTTTCCCCTGCATGGACTCCCCAGCAAGACAGTTAAATTCATCCTGCATCTTTTCACCCAGTGGTGATCCTATAACTGTTATCTTTCTTGTTTACCAAAATGCTTCTCTCCTTGAAATGTGAGGTCTAGTCATGTTTGCTGCCGTGCTTCTCGTGGCTCTCCTCCTCCCTTTCGGTTCAGTTGAAATTGAAAAGATCAAAAGGCAAGGTCAACTGAAGACAAAGTCTCCTTTTCTACCACAGTTTTTAATGCCAATAGCATTTTAAGATACTGTAATGTACACTAAGACAGATGGTATTATCTGTGTGCCTTGTCATGCCAGCAATGATAAAGCTAAAAAAAAGAGAATGCAAATTGACTTAAATTTTTGCTACCATCTATATGTTTAATTTTTGTAATGTTTTCCTTTTCACATGCCTCACTGAAAACAGCTGGAGAAAATAAGGCCTGTTTTGCTTATGACTTGAGACTAACACAGTGGCAGAAAGGAGCTAAACCTTCTGTAAGCCAAGGTTAGAGCTACTCAGACATGCAGTGGTTGTCCAGTGGTTATTCTCAGGTGTTGCTTCCTGGCCTAGCTCTCCTTTCCCTAGGAGGAATAGGACACTTTGCTTTTTGCAAGTTCTAAAGCTTATTTCAATGATCAGTGAATAAGCTCCTGCTTATTTCAAAGAAATTAAATACTTACTTTACGCAATAACCTCTGAAATCACATACTAAAAATTTCTGTAAATAAGAAAGAACTGTACATGCATTGCAGCCTGGATATGTATGTAAGTGCTTGGGTTATGGGTGCCATGAGCAGAAAAAATAATTATATAGACCAGGCTAGCTGAAGTCCTGAAAGGTAATACCGGCTCCGGAGTGCTGCCAGCGTGTGGTTCTGGAGAAGACAACTAGGACACAAATTGTCTGGTAATGTGCCAAAGTGAAGCCAGTCTGGGCATGCCTGCCATGCCCTGTCAGCACTTCTGATTCCGCAACGTCTCACTGGGTCAGGCAAACCCAGACGCGATACCTGAACTGGTGTCAGTCAGTCAAAGGAGGCACACCAAGCTTCAAAAGCAATGGAATTAAATTCTTCCTCAGTCTGGGAAAGAGAGCTTCTTCCAGTCTGTTTTCATTGCAGATAATGGAATGATTACTTGATTTTAATGCTTGAAAAAAAAAAAATCTTTTTTCCCTTCACTGGAAACATCATAAATAATATTATATTGTACAGTGTTTAGCATTTGGATGTGCAAACCCGGCCAGTTCAAAAATGAGGTAGGTAGTGGACAATGAATGTTCAGAACTTTTCCAAAAGTTTACATAAAAGGCAATTTAATAATGTAGTCATCTGTGACTTTCTTTGAGAAACATGATTTTCTTTGAAAATGATACTGTCTCTGTGCACCTGAGAAGTACTTCAGACAAATGTTCTCTTCTATTCTTCTTTCTTTAGATTCACATAGGCTTTACAGGAATGTTGCTTTTATAAAACATGTGAAACTCTGAGAGACCCTTTAATTTGTTTGCACTACATTTAACCTCATAGTGAATACTCATGTTTTTAACTTTTAACATTTCTTTACCCTCACCTGCACTAGAAATACTTGCTATTTTTATTATATATAAAAAAAATACTTGGCTATGTCCTCTTCCACCTGTATTTCTTAAAGACAATGACACAGTCTCTTTCTACATTTTGTTGCGTTTGTTTTGAGAGAGAACATGATTATCTTTAAAAGGGGGCTGACTCCAGGTTACTGAAAGCTCTCTATGAGCACTATGGACAAAATATGTGTTGCAGGTTTAAGAAAAGAAAAAACAAACAAAACTCCCACAATATATTCCACATGCATAGTTTATATTCATATTCAGCAGTCCCTGTTTTCACTGTCACTTATTCTTCCTGTGCTAAATGTGTGATGATCTCATTCCATATTCTTCCAACTTGTTTTTTTTTTAAATATGCTTGTATAACTTTAGCATTAGTGACAGACATTTCTTGTCTTACTTGAATTTATTCAGCTTTTATCTACTTAAGTTTTCCTCTTCAGAAAATGCCATCACTTATAAAAAAATACCCTGAAATTATATGAATTACACATTTACTGTATCTCTAAATGTGCAGGTATTACAAAGTGATTAACATGTAGCTATTCTAGCCTGTAAAACTTTTTCATACTATGAAAAGTCCAGGTGCTACAGAAATCAATAGGGAAACTCACATTAATGAGCTAGGACTTCACTGTTATCTTGCATTGAAAGAGAAATGCCAGTTTAACAGCTCACTGATGATGGGCTACTGTACAGTGCAGTGACCAAAGATCAATATGCCAAGCTACAAGAAGAAAAAGTAATTGTAAATCTATGTGCTGCATTGCTGAGACAATGTTTTTTATAGAACAAACAAATTTTCCCACTTTCTCTCAAAAGTGAGCTCAGTGTTTATGAAGAATGAACTCCACTGGTTCAAAATGTCTGCAGGCTGTCCCAGTCAGCTTTGTCAGGTCCAGACTTGGAGACTTCATCAGTCTTTTTAGGTCAGAGACACTATGTAAAGCTGAGGAGAAAAGAAGCCAGACAAGACCTCTCTTACAAATTAGCTTAAAATATATACAGAAATTACTAGTAGGCTAAGCCATTGTCTCACCACAGATGTTTTGACTTCTTCCTCAGCCATGGCTGAACACCTAGGTCTTGACTGGACCACTACACTAAATGTCAATGGTACTGTGCACCCCCTACTAAAAATACAATTGGACAGAATTGGCATGGAATTAAGAAAACCAGAAATTTAGTTCTTGTAAGTTTCTTAAAAATACTTTCTCCCACAGTGATCAGTACCATGTAAAAATACACAGTATCTCAATAAATTGTGAGAGCTAATGTATCACCTCAAGATACAACAAATAAAATTATGCTTTCATATTATTCCCATTTTACATAATTGATCACGGCCTGTTCTGGTAGAAAGAAAAGCTGTCTGAAGTAACTTCATATTACACCTCCAATGACACATATTTTTCTGTCTACTTAAAGATAATTGCATGCAATTACAATATTTTAGTAACCTCTGTTAAGCAGCTAATTTAGTTGGGTTTGTCGGTCTTGGGTTTTGTTTATTTCTTCCCCTTATAATTCTCTCCCTCTAAAGAACAAACTGAAACACAGGATGGATATGATAGAGACTTCACAACTGATTTTAACAATCTTAAATGTGGGCCATCTACACATCCCATCTGTATTGTTACGAATTTTGCCCAGATGGAAAAACACTTTGTACTTGAGTACAGCTCTCCTGAATCTCTTCATATCCCATGAAGAACATTGCAAACTTTTCAATTAGAAAAAATGCAAACAAGTGAAGTGAGTGCATTGGTCCAGTTAAATTGACTGTCATTTAAAGCTCCAAAGAGTCAAGTATTTCTCAAAATCTGTATTAAAAGCACGTCCCTGAAAAATCATTTTTCCCCCCTATCACTTTTATTTTTACTCAAAGCACAGCAACTTACAGATTTGTAGATCACCTCTAATTTAAACTTTCTTGGAACTTGCCCCTCTGGACTGCCAACAGAGCAAGTCCCTGTGCTCCTGCATTGGTGCACATGCTGCACTGCACCAAAAGCAGGCCTAAGCCAGAACTGCAAAGTGATTGCAGATATTCTGCATTTCATGGACTTCAGTCTATGATTAAGTAGTAAAACTGTTCTACATTGCCATTGTGGGTGGTCTTTTCACAAGCAGGCGCAACAGAGTATAACAAAGAATGTTTCATATGGAAGAAGATAGTCATTTATTTGTACATTTTATAAACCTTTAATTAGACTAGCTAATTTAATTTATGTTTATAGAGCATATGAATTCTGCCTTTCTCAAACAGGAGAAGTCACAGATCCTCTAAGTATCTTTGAAAATCTTGGAAATTACTCAAATTACTTTAATTCAAATGAGACTGCAGCTTGAATCACAGACTGGTTTTTTTTTTCCCCAAATCCTGCAGCGAATCCCATAATCATAGAATCATAGAATAGTTAGGGTTGGAAAGGACCTTAAGATCATCTAGTTCCAACCCCCCTGTCATGGGC
>JAOEHY010014200.1:0-43888 GCA_025447955.1 Psilopsiagon aurifrons | reverse complement strand
TTTAAGAGAAAAAGACTGAACTGATTGAAACATAAGTAGAACATTAAACCTTTTAAACAGAAAAAATCCAAAATTACTATGTCACATGGAATAGAAATAAGAATATTTTATAACCAATTCACTGTCTTAATTAATTAAGTCATGTCTTTACTTCCAGAAGCTCGAAATCCCACAAAATCCCTTGGTAAAAGGAGTGTATCTCCTCTAGAAAATCACTGGAATGCTCTTTTCCCTTTACATGCTTGGCTGGAAGAAGCAATCTGCCTCTGTCTACAACAGTCTACCTCAACCCTTTGTCTTTAAGAAACAGCACACGAGGGAGGAAACAGAAAATAAAATAGATACTGTTCACTACTGTGACCCAGACCCTTTCTGTAGTCAGGGGAAACAGATGATGACTGTTAGACAGGATTTACCATTAGCAGTATAGAGAAGGCTGTCTTCTCTAAGGGGCTAGTGCTTCCCTGTGAGTCTTGAGCTTCCTGACTCCCCTGAAGTTGTGTTGACTGTAGAACTCTCTTTATTGTTTCTGCTCTTGCAAGACAAAACAGTGGTTTTTAAGAGAGATTTTGCACCTCTGAATCACGCAGTTAAAACTGCAGAGGCTACAGGATCACTGAATAACTGCATGATCTCCTATCATGTGAGCAATCACATATGTGCTCATTAGACATCTCTAGACACTGTTCTATTCTCTCAAGGTAGATGTCCTTTTCCTGTAGCACTTGGCAACACTACTGACTTTGCTATGTACATTTGTAAAGCACTCATTGTGATAGTGTTGATCAATCTGGTCATCAAGCCTCCTGCTTACACTTTGCACTTCTTTCCCAATGCCAGCAGCTACTGCTAGGAGATATGGAGTCCTTAGAAGAAGCAAATCAAATTGTAGCAGACAGGTTGACTGAAAAATGTTGATCAGAGCCTCCCTTTGAGCTCTGCCTGAGGGGTGGCTGATGCCCTAGGAACGCAAGAGATGTCAGGGAGATTGACGGTACAAGTCAGCATAGACAGATGTGTGACACCTTAAAAATCTGTTCGTCTTTTGTTAGTCTGCCTTTGAATATCACTGTTTGATCTGTAAGAATGAAATGCTATTTGGAGACCTATGGCTGTGAGTCTAAATGCTTTTAAGCAAAGAGGAACACAAGACTACAATCAAAGGCCTCTAAAAACCAGGTGTGTCTCTGTATTGTTTTTGATGAGCTCTAGGAATATTTTATCTGTTGCTTATGGATTAAAGACAGGCTTCATTACCCAAGAGCTACTCTCATTCTAAGAAAAAAATAATGAAAATTGAAAGCCACAAGTGAAAATAAAGCAAATTTATTTGAAAAGATAAATCATAACAATGCTCAGACTGATGTAGAACATGCATAATTAGAAACAGAAAATAGAAATATAGCAGAATGAAACATTAGTTTAATATAAAATGTCATGTGAAATTAAAAAAAATACAAAAAACCAAATTGAAATCTTGAACAGCAAAACCAGGAAATGCCAAATCTGCTATGGTATTGTTTTGTATTCTACATGGATGATTTAAATATTTTTCAAAATAATGACAAAGGCACGAAGGCATCACCATATCACTGAACGAAATAAAAATTTAGATATTCTGGGACCATCTTAAGTTTCTTTAAGACAAACATCAAAACAATCAGTCCAAGCTTTACTGATGGCACTAAATAACTGTGGGAAATGTTCAGATGAACTGGAAAAACACTGTAAAGAAAAGATAATTCAGAAAGTAGCCTACAGAGACAGTACACTGTGGATCAGTAAAGTGTGTTAACATTTCTCGAAGATTTCTGTGCTATTCTCACCTAATGTACAACAGAACAGCTAATTTCCTTCCAAAAGATCACTGCAGAGCCCCCTCCATTGCTGCACTGTGTCCCTTCCCTGCAGAAACTTTAGGTTTTAATATTCATTTTTCCGAGATGTTTTTGTATGTCTGCTGACAGTCGAAGAATTAGAAATGTCTTCTCTCCCTTTGGACATGCTACCTCTGATTTTCCATGTTTCTTTTATAGCCTTTTCAGTTGTTCATTTGAAAAGTTGACTGACAAATTTTAAAGCCAATGAATACATACAGTCAGGGTGCCAGAACAGCTGGGTCCCATTGCACCAACTTAGACTGAAGCAAGGGAGCCAGGTGGCAGGCGGATAGCCCCGGCCCTGGGCACTGAGCACCTCCCTAGGGATAGGGATGGGCCAAAGCAAGGGTGGAACACGGACCATGAGTGGGCCTGGCTCAGTGGGATCCATGGCCAGGCAGGGCAGAGATGTGGGGAGCTGGAGCCTAGCCTTGCTGCAGCATCACTGAGGCAGGGAGTGATGTCTTCAGAGGGCTGAAACGTGATCCTGTGCAGGATTTCTGTATCTCTGGTGGACAGGGGAGAGGGACCGTAAGTCCTGCTATCCCTTCAGGGCCCGGAAGTACACATTTGTGATAGAAACATTGTAATGCTAGGAATAACTCTCTTCATACAATTTCCAAGAGCAACTGAATGTAGGCTCTAGTTTCCCAGGCAATTAGGCCTTCTCTGGGAACATTACTCTTGATAAGCAGCTTTACAGTGGTTTTCAAAAAGCTTCAACTTCCTGTGGAGTATTGTGTTACTCTTCCTAATACCTGTACTAAAATCTCAGAACTATCAAAAGTGATTTGCAATTCATTAGTTTTATCACCTCTTCAGAAAAAGTTGTTTTAGAGAGATCAAAGAGAGATCTAAAATTCCAAACACCTGATAAAATTAAACCTAATGTTACATTAGAAGATAAGGACTGGCTCCAGCATAGGACAACCTATACATATCATAAGTAGCTGACAGACAGAGTATAAACAGGGTTGTACTGAAAATGAGGTGGCAAGGGAAAACTCATTTAATCCGCTCCCTTTAAGGCATTAAGAACTAAAAGCTTTTCTACACTCTTTCCTATTCCAGCTCCTTTG
Source organism: Psilopsiagon aurifrons (assembly GCA_025447955.1). NCBI lineage: Eukaryota > Metazoa > Chordata > Aves > Psittaciformes > Psittacidae > Psilopsiagon > Psilopsiagon aurifrons. The sequence goes on along the minus strand of JAOEHY010014200.1, from coordinate 40,929 downwards.
GTCAGGTGTTTTGATGTTAGGGAGGTGGGTGTAAAGAAAGAGCAATAAGGACATCATCCTTTTCTCTTTCATGGAATGATGCAAATAAAAAAAATTGTATGTCAGTATTTCTTATTGATAGATCAACATAAAATATAATTTTATATCATAAGTCCAAGTGAGGAATCTATGATGATGATACAGGATACAGATCCTCCCAAAAGGGCACGGAGGGATACATTAAAGCTAAACAAACTGCTCCATATGGATGGAGGATTTGCCAAACTGATTTTCTGCAAATCACTGAAATTATAAGCTGTCATACAAACTCCATCATCTGCAGTATTTCAGTCCTCCAGAATTCTTTGCTGTTTTAAAAGTGAAAATGGTCTCCAATTAGTGAATAAATAATAATTATGAATGCATAACATAAAGTATATCATTGAAACTAAGGGGCTTCTCTTATTAACTTTGTTGATCCTTGGTGCAAACCTCTGCAATACTTACTTTCTGTGTAGGCAATACCTGCAGAAGAGCAAAGGTGAGTACACACACTGAGGTACATTGACAAGTAGACGAGATACACATGGATCTCAAACTAAGATACTGCACCAAGGTACATACAGGTAGATTTTCTATAGCAACATAAACTCTCTTCCAGTAGGCAGAGTTTATTCTTGAGGTTCTGATAAGAAACTGAATGCCAGAGAAGACTTGAAGATGCCTTCAAATCATATCATTAAAGCTCTCTGGCATACAAGCACAGCTTTACGGGCATGGCTACTGGCAATTTGCTCAAATCTGCAATGGTCAGAAAATACACACACTTGTATTGGCAAAAAAAGTCTGTGGAAAAGGGAATATATTCTTTTGGGTTTATTATTTGATTGGCACTGCCACGCATTTAGTCAACACATCCAGAAACTTACATTTTATGGAGGAGATGAAGAAGCTGGTTTTATAGGAAGAATCCACTAAACTATATGACTGTCATATCTGGAGAAGTACCAGATACGTTATGGCTCACAGTAAAATTTAAAGTCAGGAACAATGCAGGCAATTCTACCTGGAAACTCATTATTGAACTTCCATGTTTTTTACAGGTAAAAAAATGTATTATTGGAGGTTAAAGTTGCAACACACACAGAGAGCATATTAAAAGGCTACAAATGAAGGAAGTTCAGGATTTGAAGTATTGAGGTTTTCGTACAGTTATTGCAAGCTGTTCTGCTATTAACTGTTTGCCTAAATATATGTCCAAGGATACACTGTGCCTACTCACAACATGTTCTGCTATTTTGTTTATATCCTAAACATCAATCAACTTGAAAGCTTTTTTCTTTGTGATAATACAAACACACTTTCCAAGTTTTATAGAACATCTGTGTTCCAATAAAAAAGTATATGTGTGTATGCATGAGCATACATATCTTTATATGTATAAGCATATATACTTATATGTTATCTTATATATATATGCTTATATCTTAATATATGCTTATATGTTTATCGCCATAGAGTGAAGAGAACAGGACTGTTCAAAAGTACTTAGGACATCTAAACCAGGCCTTACTACCATGAAAAAAAAAAAATTCTGTAGCCACAAATCCAGTGTACAATCATAGCAAAAAATGCGAAAAGCAAAAATTCTTCTACATTGATATGTAAGAATGCCAGCATCCATGGTTTATAGCAGTCTTTTTTCGCACTGGTAATTAAGGACATTTCCTGCAAGTTATTTGAGGTATTCAGGCACCTGTGCCAGATTATTTCTATACTCACTTAGCCTTTTAGGCTTCATAAACCCTTATCTTGAGCATCCAAATTGAGATCTCTCATGCTTATAAAATTGAAGATATTTTCTTCTCCATTTCTATTCTTTTATACATTTACAGCCTTACATCCAATGAGGATGCATTTACTTCACACAATGGGCACAGTAACTCAGGGCACATGGTCTAGTGCTCTTCTTTTAGATGAGTGAAATGGTTATCAAAACCACAAATTTTCATGGCAACAGCACCTTATTTCCTTGAGTAAAATAATTTGCCTTTCCTATAATGGAGTGATCAACTATTGATAAGTGCATGTTTCATTTCCTACTAAAAGAATTAATTTCCCTGTTCCTTCAGGACCATTTCAAAGTCAAAGAAAATCTTATAAGAGTAAGACTGGTTTTTTGGTCTTTAGCAACACATTTGTGAACTAGAATAATTTTTGGCCTTGTGGAGACATCTTGAGGATAGCAATCTCTCCTCAAATCTGGCAAAGTTAGGTTTACCAGTTCTGCCTGAACTAAAACGAAAGCAGCATTAGTCCTGCCCTACAATGGATGAACTGTTGATGCACAAAGACTGTTTCCTGACAAATGAGTAGGTGTCTGTTGTATAGCACACGTGCCTTCTCACCTGATTGCGAAGGAATTGAAAAGCAGCCAGGTCCTGTGGTACAATACTGTTAGTAGATCTGAGCATCCTGCTTGCATGTAAACCATGTTGCAGCTGGCTCCCACCTGCCTTGCATGGCTCTGAGCTACTTTCTAGCCTGGACACTTGACAATACTTTCAAACTATCTGACTCAAACTTGAATATCTGACAAATCTAATTAGATTGGAATATGTTTGACAACCTCCACAGCATGGTTCTTTGATCTTCTTTCTAGATAGTTTTTTTCTTAAATTGAACTTTCTAGTCAGATACCTTTTATTTGCAGCAATGTGCTCACCCTTCAAAGGTAAGAATGTGGGCACATGCAGAAATTCTGAATAATCTTTATCTTCAAAATTATATTGTCAAATCAAAGAATTTTCTGTGGCCGATACATGGTAATGTGTTATTTAGACTGGGTTTTGTCTTCAAGCAGTGGAGTCTTTTATAAGCTGCCTGACATTTATCCTATTTAGCCATAAAAGGAAGTTAGACTGTCATGTCTTTGGAACAAATTTGAGGGAAACAAAAGCTATTTTTTTCCCATAAAAGTTCTTTTTTTCCTGGTCTAACCAGTTGGGTTTTTTCTTTTGTGTTTTTTTTTTTCTTGTTTGCTTGCTTGGTTGGTTGGGGTTTTTTAACTTAAAGGTCTCATATATACTATATCCCTCACTGCATTTTCAAAATTACTTTGGTCTTGGTAAATTTATTGTCCCTTAATATTCACTGAAAAGAACTCTTCACAGCAGAAGTTAAGATTCACGAAACTGAGATGATAAAAATGAGTTACTTGTATAAAACTAACAATTCTCAGTGTTTTATGTTTCTTGTGCTTGTAATTGTCCTATATCTCTAATTTTTCCTTTTTATTACACATTCTGCTCCACATTTGGGCCTTGGCAAGTTGAGAGAATTGAGTAAATATTTCTCAAAACAGTAAAACCTTTCAGTTCAGGAATAACATTTTAAGTGCAGCCACTGTATTATGCAATTCCCAGCAGATGATTTTACATAATGAGTCTCTTTTTAGTAGAAACAACTCAAAGTGTCAATTGGCAGTTTGCTTCTGTACTTATCCAGTAGAAGGTGACTATCATTAAGAAAATGGAAATGTACATTTTTATGACTATGGCATTAGAATTCTGCCACTGTTTTTCACTTAACTTTAAGAAAATATAATTATATTTGCTGATATAATAATCAGCACCAGATGTGTGAACTGTCTTTGATTAGAAAATGAAAACTATAATCCCTGCTGTTTTCTGTGGGTTTATGTTATACTGCAACAATAACAATTTAAGGTGTAACATCACCACAATTCAGTAACTGTTTTGAAGCTAAATTATGCCTTGACTTTAATGAGATCATGAACACAAATAAAAATACAGGCACCTACAGCTGCAAAACAAACCTGGAGGGCCCTAAGGCTGTTTAGCTAATAAAAAAAAATAGCGTTCAGTATAGGTCAAATACACACGTTATTTTCTAAAGCTTTTTTACTGCAGTAGAACTTCTTAGGCGAAATCCAGCTACGAGATCCATGTACCACCACAGCTTCACTGCTAATGGCAAAGATATTGAGCACAGATATTAATTTTCTACACAGTTCACAGTGTCTGGTTATTTTCTTTGTCCCAGCAGTTTTCAGCTCCCTTTTTTCTCTCAAATCTCATACGTTCCACCGTAAGTTTCTCCAAAAGAAAAAAATTGTTCTTTCAGATGACCTTTCTTTCCTCCTTTCATGAGAGTCAAACAAAGCATATAATTTAGTCTATTTTAAATATTTCCCTTATTAATCAGAAACAAAATTTGCACTTTAATTATTTGGGTATTCAAGTACTAAGAATATGAAGAAAAACAATAATCTAATGAAGCTGAAATAATCACACTGATTGTTGGAGCTAAGCATTTTCATCAGATATTTATTACCTCCCTTTCCTTTCATCAGCTTTTTGTAAACATGTTAAATGCATTAATCAGTCTGTTCATAGATTTCATAAACATTGCTGTATTACCTGTTCTATTAATAGATGCAGTATTCCCAATACAAAATACTGATTATGAAAAAAAAAAGCCCAACCCAACTTAAGAGCTGAAAAGGTTGCTTCATTCAAGGTTAAATAATTGGATTGATAAATGCATTCAACAGAAAAACCAACAATGAGGTGAGATTCAATTTCTTAACATCTGGTGTCATCTGAGATGCCTTAAAGTATCAGAAGTATTTGTTTGGGCCCAACAGAAAAGGTAAAGAACTCGTACTGTGGACTTTGGAGCAACAGGTAGATCAAATAACTCACATCTTTTTAGGCACTTATGTTTAGGCAAGCAAATGCTTCAGGCATCAACTTTCTACTGTGCAGAAACTCACTTTTCTTTTTACAAGCCATAAAATATCTTTTTTTTTTTTTTTTTTTTTTTTTTTTAATTTAGAGCAATGTTAGACACTTTACTCAATAAATTCAGTAGTTTCTTTTGGTGACAGTGAAACATTTAATCAGGTCTGAGATACATCAATGACACATACTCAGAGATGAAACAAGATGAAACAGGATGCAGAAAAAGATCTTTATAGCTAGTGCTGTCAGAAAATGCTCTGTCCCCAATATCTTTTCACTGCATAACTAGAGGCAGTAACCACAGGCGATGCTGTGTACCTTTCTGAATCCTTTTCAGCTGGGCTGATTTACAGTAGCTTTCACTGAATTTTAAATTAATCCAGCAGACATATCTGGAAAGGTCTGAGGAGCATCGACTTCGGATCTGTTATTCCAGCAAAAAGAACACAGCAAAGAGCTGATATTAGTGATTTTTCAATTGAGTTGTTTGGAAACTGAATGTCTGTGTCAACCTCACTTTACTGGTAGCTCTTCCTACTTTATCTATATTTTAACATCATCAAAATGTGAGGCATTATATCAGTTAACATGTAGGATGGTATATATTCAGAAATAAATTCTGTTATCTTAAGTCTCAAAAGTATAATGTGTCTATAGGAAAGGTGTGGTATACCCTTCCTACATGGAGACCAAAAGAGACTTCACCTGAATAAAAGCTGAATACCTCCTTCAACACTTCAGTGCATGTCTTTGATCAAGTGGGAGATAACTGCCATTTTGCATGATGGCTCATACAGATTTCATTGATAGAAACACATTCTTGATTCTCACTTACCTTTTCTGAACTAAAGGAACACTGGATGCCCCACTGGACATTTTCACTGCAGGGGCCATTGGCATCAAAAGGGACAGGCTTGCTTTGGTGAAATCAGTATCTGTCTTTTCTATTTATCTGTCTAAAACTAATAAAGAAACTTGATCCTTGTCATCTCTCAGAATGGTGAAGAAATCCTCAGGATCAATAAAATTTCCTGGAATTGTTAAAATAACAAAGAAAACTTGACAGCATTTAACTTGTTTAACAAAATATGGGCTGCAAATGTCCATGTTCCTAAAGACCGCTGTATAATGAGTATGTGGTCTTAAGGAGGGCCAATGAAAGTGATATTTGAATCAACAAAGCAGAACAGGGACCAAATCTGTCTGGAGAAAATCCTCTATGAGGTGACTTCACAAGGAAATAGAATCATACCATACAAACCTCAGATTTCCAGAGAAGTATTTTCTCTCCTTTCTGACATTTTGAGCAAGCCAACATTCAGAATTTTCACTTTCATTTTCAGGTATCATGCAATTTTTGTTTTGTTTTGGTTTGGTTTGGTTTTTTTTTCTATTAAATGGATAATAGTTCAATTATTTTTCTCCATCCTCTTCAAGCAGTCTGGGCTCACAGTGATACAAGGTAAGTAGACAATTAGCAGCAGTGCTCCCCAGCATGTTTCATGCTATTCTCATTGTCTGTGTCCTGAATTGATTCAGGAGTTCACTTATTGCTTTGAGTAAACACTTTCAGAGCTCTTACACTCCCAATCCCTTTTTTTTTCTTTAAAGTCTAACAAGTTCTTTGAAGAGGTATCCAAGCATTATCTAAGGAAGCAGCTTAAAAAGAAAAGGCTCCAAGGTCTTTTTTCTAATTAGAAAATCTTGCAGTAATCCAACTAATTGATTTAAGTGTGAAAACTTAAATTTCAACTTTATGCTAAATAAGTCTGAAGGGATGAAGGTGTCTTGGCAATGCAAATAAGGGTCAACACACTACCTAATTATGTGATTAGGAAAAACTTTTGAGTGAGGTGCACACAAAAGAGTACAGAGTCTTTATTGCTCTCGTTGAAAAACTACAATTGTTTTTTTAAAATTTTTAATATTCTGATACTCTGGAAAAGATAAAATTTGAGGGACTATTTTAAAATTGTCCTTCCTCCGTTTTCTTATTTTTTTCCTCCTCGTCTTTCTCTCCACACTATTTTCATTTTTCATAATAAAAAACAGTCTTCCTCTATCAAATGCAGTTGTAATAATTGATATTTCTTGCCTTAGTCCTTCCAAATGCAGACATTTTCAAGCTATTTCAAGAAATCTAACAACTGAAAATTATAATCTAATGTGATCAGGATGTGTCTCTGTTGCCAAATACATCAAGGAAATCTTCATCATTTCCAGTCAGCTCTAGCTTATTCTAGTTATAGGCCAGCCTGTAGTAGTTATACTACTCCTCAGTGTATGTGTAAATGTAACAGAAGACAGAATATATTTTTTTAAAACACTGTGAGCATTTAAGAACTTTGAAAGTGTAATTTCCTCAGAAACATGTACAGAAGAATGTCTGAGCAAAAGCATCAGATGTCTCCATGGTCCCATAGTGCTATTACATAGGATATAGATTAAAAAATCATTTACTGTTGGGACTTTTTTTATTTTATTTTAACTTACTTAAGGTAGCTCTTGAAAGAATTGACATGCATCTGGAAAACAAAAAGTCCAGTAGTGGCTCTCCTCAATTTTATTGCTCTGCCTTCATTCCACTTTCATTATTACCTCCATGTTTTGCTGTAACAGGATAGCCAAAGGGAGAAGTTACAAGAGCAAAAATTAAGGCTTTATTTTGTCTTTCCTGTTAGTGTAACTTAGGGTAAATCACCTCTCTGATTCTTACTGAACTTAACTTTAAAGCTAATATAGATATTAAATATTAAATATTGAGTTATTTAAATATTTAGTATTTAAATGTAATATTAATACTTAACAGAGTTGTGTACATATTTGTTTCATGCAGAAAAACACAGAAACTATCAAGCAAAAGTATTAATAGCATTTTATGTTATTACTAAACAGTATTTTTTTGTTCCTAATAACAACTAAAAATTAAAAAAATAGAGGTCCTGCCATCTTGATAAAAAATATTTCTATTTCAGAAAGATTCAGAAAATTATTTTGTGTAGCTATTAAAAATTTTCCTTCATTAAAAATAAACCAAAACCCAAAGAAACATTGCTACTGGACAGAATAAATGCCCAAAGTAACTCAGTAAGATTAATATATAATTCATGGCTGTGGTTTTTTTCCTTTCTTCCTCTTTGTTTTTTTTTTGTGAAATGACTTCCTTCTTTTTGTAAGGAAAAAGACTTCACTAGAGAACAATCAAGATGAGGTCTTATATTTATTTTCCTTTGTAAAATGTCTTAAGATATATACCTGCTAATTGCTGTAGGAGAGCTCAGGAAAATGCTTCTACTTTTACAGTCTTCTCCTTTGTGCTACAAGTTTAGAGCCAAAGAACAAACCCATTCAGTTCTCAAACTCTGAGCCATTGACAAATCATTCAAATACCACCAATATTCCTAATTAGCAACAAAATCACAAAGTAAATATGATGTTTACATGGTGGTTAGTTTCAACATTAACAACTGGTGCAGGTAGCCTGTCAGCTCTTGGCTTATCTGACTTCGATAATGTAATTAGGCTGCTTAATCACACCAGGGAGATACATAACAAAACAGGAAGTCATGACAAAGGCTTTTTCCTTAATGGGCCACATTCAATTCTTCCTTTTATTAAAAGATAAGAAACTTATCTTCCTGTTGGTGTACACTTTAAATCCTTTAGTGGTACCAGAAATATGAAGGAATACATCTTAAGTAGACCTCAAGCAGACCATTCAGTAAAAAAGTTTCAGAGACTAGTTCCTTTAGACATGAACTGCTGTCCACTAGCACTGGGTGCTCAGACCCTCATTTCCACTGCTTTTAGAAGTATTGCTTATTTTTTTGACAGAGAAAAAAAAAAAAAGAAAAAAAAGCAGGAATTCTGATGTTTAGGTTTGTTAGACAACCACTGAAAGAACAAGTAACTACGTCTGTGTTGGGCAGAAAGACCTGCAGTCAATGAATAAAGAAATCACTGTATTCACCTTCATTTCTTCATTTCAACACATACCTCATTTACAAGTTTTATACAAATTCAATAGCAGCTATTTTCAGTCAGGCTTGTATCAGGTCCAAGGCATGTTATTTTAGCTCTGGGAAAGTACGTAGCTCCTGAGAACCAGGTCCTGGCAAATGGTCCAAATCTTTACAGATAAATGCAAATGAGGATTTTTCCTTAGTCAGTGTTTCTACACTGATCACTATATTCCCCCAAAACATGGCAATTAATTTCCGTTGAAAGGCATCAAGTTATTCTCTAGAATCAGTTGTCTTCCTCCTTATATGAGTTTTCTGCTATTTCATACATGAGTAAAACAATGGATCTAAAGACATTTGATTTCATTTTGGCTGTGAATATTGTAGCAACGTCATTTTCACCAAATACACAAAATTGAGTACGTTGATTAATCACAGAGCCAAAATAATATGCATTATTCAAATTTGTTTACTCAGATTTTTACTACATGTTTAAAAATGAATGATGTATGTGTCATATTATTTACTAAATCCATTAAATTTTAATGATATTACATGTATATTCAAATTGTTTATGTTTATATTTTATATCTAACATCATACCGTCTGGACACCGATCAACTGTAGCAAGCAAGAGAAGTTCTCCGTCTCCTCTGAGACGTGGTATCATTTTATTGTACTTTCCAAATTGCTTAGTTATTTCCAGGACTAGCCTTCACAGTTATTCTGCATTCTGAAAAGAATTATTTATTCAAAAGTAGTGCTTTTTGCTCCTTCATGCCTCTAATGGTGTCTGGAAGACAGGGTAGGACTTATAATCATAGAATCATAGAATAGTTATGGTTGGAAAGGACCTTAAGATCATCTAGTTCCAATCCCCCTGCCATGGGCAGAGACACCTCTCACTTGATATCTAATGATTATTTAAACATAAACTTACTGTAACTGTGCAAATATGAACTCCATCTTTGCTTGCCTCTTACTTTTAGTGAATTCTGAGTGGGGTTTTTGGCAGTGATTTCAGTGCACATACCTACATTTTAAAGAGTGCTTCCAACAGAAGGAGAGTGAAGCTTGGTACAAATGACCAAAGAAGTGAGGAAGATCATGTGGAAAGCAATGCTGGAGATTCTTGGCTGTAGGGGAGCACAGCTGTGCATGTGTGCACACACACACAAACACACACAAACACACACACACTGTTTAGCAAGTAGAATAAGGAAAAGTTTTTGACACTAGAATATAAGAAAGGCAGAACTATTTCAGTTAAAAAAGAGAGAAACCTGAAGCGAAGCTTTGTCAAATTTTGGAAATGAACTAGGGCCAAATGAATTTTATGTATTAGTTTCTGAACTAAAAACTTGCCCCTCAAAATGCTAAGCTTAGGATTGAATTAGAGCTCAAAGTGCTGAAATTAGATAATAAAACAACAACAAAAAAAAAAAAAAAATTACCACAAGCACTGGCTAACAGTCGAGCAAGGAACTACCAAAAATTGAAGTTCTCCTCAAATAAGACACAGATTGAGCTGGTTTTGACATCTTGAAGAGAAAGGCAGAAACTACCTAGTATTGTGGAAAAAACTGGTAGTGGAAGTGGATTACAGGTCCTCCTCTCAAGGAAATGCAAGTAAAATTTGAATTATAAGTAAAATTGGAAATAAAAATTTGGAACTGCAAAGCTTGAGAAAAGCAAAATGTGGAAATATTGTTATGTGAAGGTCTTCATCAAAAAGTGTATGTAACAGAGTTTTAATCAGTACTAAATCATACCATGAAATTGGAAAAGGCATCTGTCTCCACCATTTGGAATTTCATTACCTAATAACTGACTCGATCCAGGACAAAAATAGATTATTGTTGTGAAAACTGAGGGGGCATCTAGTTTTGCTCCATATAAAAGTATGGGAAGTCTACCCTGTCTATTTTAGTAAGATGTCTCAAGAGGATGTGGAAGTCAGTTATAAACTGAGCATCCAAGACATATGCAAATTTTTCGGTGTGTTAAAGTTTCAGTTGCTCTCCTATAACTGTAGGCATTTAATTGAGATGCTTAGCTTCCACAAGGTCTCTCCGGAGTCAGTGGAGAGAAGAAAGCACTTGCTCCAGGTAATTCAGGCCATCACACTCATCATGTGGAAGTGCACTGATTAGAGGGATAGCCTAGGGTGATGAGGGTCCTTTGTGAAGTACTTCACTTAATATGTAAGGTTAGATTGACTGCATCTGAAGCTTAAGTTTTAAACAGAATTTATATTAAAGCCTAAAGCAGCTCGGTCTGTTCTTGGTTCACTCAGAAACTCATATAATATATATTGTATTTTTAAGAAATGTGCAACATTTATGCAGTCCTTTAGACTAGCATTAGAATATTCTGATGATTTATAGATAAAAATTAACTTATTTTCATAGCTCTACTCTTCCTGCACTACCAATGCATAATGTTCAAGGGGTTTGTGGCAATATGCCATGAATTCTTACCTTTCTGGAGCAAAATCTCCCTGGTTTGCATAATGGATTCTGTCCACTGCAATGTCTGCACCTAGTCATCCATCCTTTCCATGCTAGGCATCCCATTTACAGCACTGGAAGGCAGAAATAGTTCAACTTTTCTTTTGAGAAAACCTCTAGGTTTTGCACTGCTGTTCAACCTCTTTATTGACTTGACTTGCAGCCTCTCACAGATAAATATGTTAACAATGCTGTAAAACCACAAAAATTAAGACAAAAGTAATGATGAAAACATCAGAGACAAATATTCTTATATATGTTTTAATCTATTGATACCTGCTGCAGCTGCTGTTGATGAAGTACTGAGAGTAGCCTAAGTGAAATTAAGGAGTTAAAGTCAGAACTAGCAATCAGATGCTGCTAAGAAGAAAGATTCTTGTGCAAAAAAAGATTTATTTTTTTCCCCTGTATCAGCAGGCACAAATTTTAGAGGCAGGAAAATGGTATAAAGTGAGGAGTTTGAAAGGATAGTATGTACTTCAAACTGACTGTATATCCATTCTAGGCAAATGGATGCTGCATCAAGGCCAGTTTTGCCAAACAGTCAGTGCAGGCAATTGGAAGCCAGAAAGCTTCATTTCACCACATGACAACTTTGTCCTACAGGCCCGTAAAATTCCTTTTTTACTTCCACCATCATCCATTTCTGTAGGACAGCATCATCATTATGTACTGAGTCACAAGGCAGTATTCCCTAATGATCTGTGTCTTCTTTGAAGTCTTTCTGAATAAACACATTTGTTACTTTTGTATGTTTCTCTCTTCCAAACAATGGTAAAATTGAATGGCAAAAACGCCCAGAGGGCCATGGACCTCTGGCAAGGTGTATAACATAAACAGAAACAAAATAATTCCTCTTGTCAAAATAATTAGTGTGTACTCCATAATTACAACTTGACAGACATCAGATGTCATAAGAAGAGCTCAAGAAAGCCATAGTTGTCCACCCATCCACATGCTTCATTTGTATCTCAGTGCATTTGCTGAAATTACAATTATAGCTATTCTCACTTAGCTTTAGATTTGGTTTAAATACTCATGAAACCAAAAGAGGAATGTTTTTTGTCATTATGACTGGGGTCTCAATGAGAAAAATTTACACACAGAAAGAAAGACAACAAAAAGATTAAAAACACTTGTATCAATGCTTATGGACCACAGGGTCATTTTTTGACTTAGTCCTAGTATATTTAGTACCTTGTTCACACTTTGTTGTAGTCTTGCTGCAGTTCACTGTAGCCAGGTGGAAGTTTCAGAAGGGCATGGATTCTGTGACATTCCAGGGCAGGAGATCTAAGATCTGGAGCTCAGTCCCCAAGGGTCTAGCTTCTCTTCTGTAACAAGAAATGACTGCTCCCTATGCAGATATGTATGCAGTAGTTTCTGTCACAACTTCATATTTCCAGGTGTTTACACAACACAACCCAGCACCATCTATAAACCTGCTCAGCATCTGCACAGCCAGCCATGCTGAGCTCCTGTTGCCATGGCTATACTACTGTTTAGTGTTCTAGACAGGTAATTCACATTTATATCTGCAAATCCAGGCTTCAGTTTTTCAGCTGTCTGTGGTACAAACATCTCCTGGACTCATGGATGTCATGTTACAGTCTACCAACCACCTGTGGTTTATAGATATGCATTAAAGACTAGAGACAAACAAACCCACACTATCTGTTGATCCTTTACTCATCTGAAGCATAAATTGCTAGCTTCACACATACAGAGGAACTATATCTAGCTGTACTCGTCCCACTTCCACAAAAGTAGCTTTGAGACTCATTGTTCAATCCTGGGCCAAGTTACTTAATCCATTTTCCAGTCTGCTAAATGCTTTGAAATGACAAGGATTATCTATACCAAAAAATGCAGTGAAGTATCATTCATTGGTACATACAAAACAATTTGAGATTATTAGGTTTAACAATTTGATATATTTCTGTCCTCAGTTATTTAAAAATATAATCATTTATAATTTAAACAGAAAAACAAAATATGGACAAAATTTAAATGCATGAAAATATAAACATAGAATCCAAACAAACAGCTATAAAAATGTAATTTAGAAGAATTGCTTATGTCGTGAAAAGGCACAATGCGTCTGTAAAACTATCTTTAAACAGCAGGTATCACTTTTGGCTGCATTTCCACAGCAGCACCTGATGGTGGCTTGGCAGAAAGGGGAGTGTGTTTGCTCAAATAAAATCTATATTAAATTTGTGATAAACTATTCGATAGTCAAGCAATTAATACAAATCACTGGCTTTAGAAAGGCTGAACATTAATAAAACTTTCAGTGAATATTAAGCCTATGATAAACCAGCTTCAATATCTTGACTTCTGTATTATGCGTGGTTAAGCTTCAGGCTTTTACAGTAAAAGAGAACTGGGTATCAGATGCATATATTCCTGAAGAAATAGTGACTCTGATGATAGAAACTGACTATTCAGAGGTGCTTAATTTACTAAGAGTTGATCTGTATTTACTAGACCGCAGAGACTAAGAGAAACATAGCAAAGATATAAAAAAGCTCTCACATTTAATGAAAAATGGTTTGAATTAGAATACAGATTGCCATTCAAAACAAGGGAAGACTTACTGCAGTGATAAAAACAAAAATAAAATTCACTGGAAAAAAAATCCTCTGTGGAAATAACTTACAAGTCCTACTAGTAGATTCTATACAAACCAGTAAAGTAAGTAACAAGCAAATAATTTGGATTTATATCCAATTGCTACCTAGAATACTGCTGAGCTAAATAATAGGAAGTGAACCTAAATAATTATTCCTACAAAGTATTAATGGGTTTTTCTGTCCTTAATATGTTTTATAGCAACATAGCTATAGTAATATACTACAGTAATATAATCTATAACATTTCTCAGATACCCATATCCACTATTATTTTGTGTGCTAACATTGAACATATATTCTATCATCCCTTAACATTACAGCTGGATTGAAAGATTCTTGAAACTGAGTAAGTTTAAGCATTCAGATCTCATTTTGTTGATACTGAGATTGTGGCAAACATATATACCCCTTGGAGCAAACTACTTGTATTTTCAAAATATACACAAACTATTGTTAAGTTATCAGACACAGTTAAAACCTGTACATAAAGCACAGAGTAATATGAGAAGTTTTGACACATTTTCTCTCCAATGGCCATTGTTACTGCTTTTTGTAATGTAGGAGGATGGAGGGAAAGATGCAGGAAATCCTTACACAATCATATGAGCAAGTTCATATGTTGCGAAAATTAGCTTTCCCATTACTTCTGACTCTCCTTTCAATTATCTAAAATATTGTGGAGGTTTAAACAGAGCTGGCAACTCAGCCAGGCAGCTTGCTCACTCCCTGCTCCTTGTTGTTCCCCCCTCCCGAAGGGATGGGGAGGAGAATCGAAAGAATGTAACTCCCACGGGTTGAGATAAGAACAGTCCAGTAATTAAGGTATAACATAAAACCACTGCTGCTACCACCAATAATAATAAGGACAAGAGAAATAACAAGGGAAGAGAATACAAATGCTCACCACCCACTGACCGATACACAGCCTGACCTGAACAGTGATCTAAACCTTGGGGGTAACTCTCCCCAGTTTATATAGTTGGCATGACGCGCTGTGGTATGCAATACCTCTTTGGTTAGTCTGGGTCAGGTGTCCTGTCTCTGCTTCCTGATGGCTTCCCCTCCTCTCTAGAAGAGCATGAGACCCAGAAAGTCCTTGGTCAGACTAAACATTACTGAGCAGCAACTAAAACATCAGTGCTATCAGCACTGTTCCCAGGCCTAAAGTCAAAACCAAAGCACTGCAACAGCTGCTAAGAAAGAGAAAAAATGACTGCTACTGCTGAACCCAGGACAAATATAAATCTAGTACTGAAATTCATAAAAACACTGTCATCATATTTTTCATCATTCTTTTTCATCCAAGTACAAAAATTTGAAAATGGGCTAGATTCTTTCTCCACATTGGTCAGCTCAAGATTTTGCCAAATTCAGAAATAAATTCAGCTCACTTCTCAATAGGAGACTGATTGACCCAGCGTGCAATTTTTTCAAATAATGCACCTACATTGTGAAATATACTAATCCAAATTCAAAATTCTTTATCACAGCCTCAGCCTTCTATCTGACATGAAGACATATAGGGGCCAGCACTGGGTAGCTAAGGTAAAATATGAAGATATTGATTTTTCAAGTTGTAGCAGATTACATAATCTGTAAAACCAAAATTCACCAGGAAGAAAAAAGGTCTGAGTCAAGTGACATCATGTCTTCCATTCCAAGTTATTATTTTTGAATGATTAAGAGGAAAACATTTTATTTCTTCAGAAACAAGTATATTTATTGCTTTTCTTTAAGACCTAGAATGCTGGTAGTTGACAGAGCACATTTCCCTGGACTGTACAAAATACATGCAAAAAGATCAGCTGAATCTCAAGTTAACTGTTTCTGCATTAAAAAAAAAAGGGCAACTGCCTGCCAATTTTTCTTTCTGTGGAAATGCTACCCATATGTTCAATGCATAATTAAAATCATTATTAAAATTGGTTCTTGAGAAGTATCATTAGCTCTGATTTTTCTGATATTCCTTTAGTATACTCACTCCTCCCTTTTTTCTTCCAAAACAAAGGGAAAACTGAGTTGTCAGTATACCTAGGGAGTGAGACGCTTTGTTGTTGTCATTTTACTTTCATACCAAAATGATTTCTGTTAACTTGCAATATCATGGGAATGTGGCCAGATAATTCAGAAAGTCACCTCCAGGAGGATGTTCTTATGGCACGTGGATTTTTATTTTAAAGTTCAACCCTGAGCAGAGATAATTTGGAATCATCAGAAGGTGATTACTACCAGAATGAAGGGAAAAATAAAAACCATGTAAATTTTTCTCCAGTTTTATGATGAACTTAGACAAATCATCTTGGATTAATCCTCTAAGCTATCATATTACTGCTTTATAATTTTGACAATAATATTAGACATCTGAAATTTTTTATCTGTCATAACTGGCGTTCTTTGGATTCCTTCCCTTCTGCATCTTAAAGTTATAGAATTCTGAATTCTGAAATCATTTCTGAGGCAAACTAAGTATATAGTTCATGTATGAAACCTTACATAGTTTTTAAGATTTTTATGAAACCCTGTTGAAATTTTCAGATTTGGAAAGATTAATATAGCTCTCAAGTCAGCAGACCAGTATTTCAGGAATCTGCTTTGTATTATATGACTGTAGAAGGTATATTGAAAGAGAGAAATGTGGATGGTAAAGTCAGCAAATTAGAGTCAAGCTCAATTTGAGATGAAAGTGAAGAAGCTGAGAATTGTAGTAGATGCAAAATCAAAGCAACTATGAAGTTAGACTTGGCTGATGGTTAAGAATCCTGCACTGTGCTAAGCGATTTAAGCTCAGGAGGACGTAAACTTTATTGAGGGGAGAGAGAGGCAGAAGTGAGGATCAGGACACAGAGGTCAGGCACATGGATTCAAGGAACTAATGCACAATCTAGAATCTTGCTGAGAAACAAGAATAAACAGTAGGATAATCTCATGTAATAAACTCTCAGACTCTTTAGTGTCAAATACCCATAATCATTGAGATCATGTTACCGAGCTTTTCAGAGAAACTATTGGCAATGCTACTGGGCTGCTACTTCTAAAAAAAGAGGCATCAGGTTGTCAAGATGCAAACCTGGATACTAATCACCTCAGAAAATGCCATGTTGCTAGACATGCCACTAAACATATGACAAAATGTTCGATTCCAGATCTTGTTTAAAATACCAAATACACCTTAATTTGTCATGCACAGTCTATATTGCTTCTCTACTGCTTTCCCTCCAGCTCTTTTCATCTCAGCCTCTCTTCTGCTGAGATTTCTGTAACTTTCTCCTTCCTACAAGCCTGTAATTTCTGAGCTACATACTATAAATATGGCATCATTTGGGACTTGTGTATCATTTTATCAGGAAATCATTAGGACCCTCAAAGGGGTAGAATGAAATTGCTCAGTGTGACATTTGTACACATCTTTGAATGGCTTTTCTTTCTTGACCAAACCAGTATTTTAGAGAGACATGTAATACATTGCAGAATGAAGAGGAGCTAGAGGAGTCTATTTTACATGTTCAGACAGTCTGCAATGTTTTGGAACCCCTTGTTATATTTTACTTGCTATTACCTGGTACCTTGTAGCTTGCCTTTTTATTGTCACCTGGCTGCATTGGGCTTGCGTGTGTGAACAGTACATGAACTCCAGCATGAACTGTGAAATAGAACCCTCTATGCAATTGCACATATTTAGAAAGAAGCAAGCAAAGCATGCATTAAGCAAAGCATAAAAAGTGCTGTAGCAATCCAGTACTGTCTTGGGAAAACCTTATCATCCAGTCCCGAATGTGAAATTTAGGACTGCTAATATGTATTTTTCAGCAATAGCTATATGTGCAGAAGTACAGCACTCAGTTGGAGCTTAATAAAAAGACATAGTGTAACCTAGGTAGTAGAGAATATATCAGATGTTCTTAGGTCAACATGCAAGTGATGGAAATCTTCCAGGCAGGAAATTTTCTGACATGAAATGGTTGAATATAGGATTGTCATCTGAGTCTTATGAAAGGGATGAGAAAATCCAAGCTATAATGAAAGAAAAGTCAAGTGTCTCCATGAAGAACTTAGAAGGATATTTTGCATATGAAAACAAGGGACACCTTATTCTGGAGATTTAAGCTGGAAGACCAGAGTTCATAAGCAAAGCCTACAATATGCTCCTTTTCTCTTTTCCTCCTTAGCATCAATTTTGCAATTAAGGAGTACGTATGAAGCATGCTTCCCCTAGCCTGCTACACAGAAATCAGTTAATAGGAAGATCAGAAAACCACTTTGGATTAATGACAGGGGATTTTAGCTGATGTTGTTCTTGCTTCTACTTTCATAAACTGCAGAGATTAAGATGAAAAAAGCCTGCACTCTATTTTCCTCAATATAGACTAAATTTATGTGTCAAGACTGGACTTCATTTTTTTTTTTTTTTTTATTTTCAGAGATATTAAAATATATACAAATATTTTTCATTGAATCTTTTTGCATCATAGCAATGACAAGTTGTTCATGTATTTAAATAACTTTTATACATATCTGATGTCTTTGGGAAGGTTTTTGGCTGTGCTGGGTTGAGACAAGGAAGCACCTTTTTCAGTGGCATGGACAGTGGGATTGAGTCTGCTGACAGCAACAAGCTGTGTGGCAGTGGAAGGTGTTCCTGCCCATGGCGGGGTTTGGAACTAGATGACCTTTGAGGTCCCTTACAACCCAAAACACTCTATGATTCTAGGATTCTGCAATCTAGTCCACCCTTCCCTGTCACGGGCATTTGAAGTGCATTTCTCCTTTGCTGTTCCTAGAAGCTTGATTGTTCAGAACGATTCTTAGGTAAATATTTCTTAGTTGAAATAGTGTGTCTACCATAGATCTAGTAAAATTCTGAGCAGAAATATCAGCAGAATTTGGTTGGGTTTTTTCCCCCCACACTGTTAATTAGACAGCTATCATCCCTCAAGTTTCATCTGATTAACTGGCTACTGATGGACTTTAGGATAAGAAGAGATCGAAGCACTGATTAGGAAGTTAGAAATTGCAGTGACATTGCCACACATATGTCTTGCCTAACTGAAGTTGCAGCATTTACCAGGACTATATCACTGATATGTCAGTTGCATGTTTTCATGTTCAAATACACCATGATACAGGCAGTCCATGATATTTTGAGCACTTAACAATAGCTAAAAGAAAACTCTCACATCCTGTACAAAATTACACCAAAGTTGTCATTCTCCGGGTTAGCAGTGACAGTACGTATTTAGCTACAAGAATTTTTCTGGCTTACCATCTGTCATCAAGTTCTGTGTTTTCACTGGCACATAAAAGCTGATTAGTCCACATCAGCAAGTGCTGCTTTCAAGAACAAATTAAAATACACCAAAAGTTATGCAGTTTTTTAATTGCCTTCCTGGAATATATCCAAATTAAATTATGTTTGCCTGGATGAAAATGATATAAGAATCTTTCAAGGGACTATCAGCATGGTCCCTGTGTTAATTTGATAAGTTCACAGGATCTGGTCCCATGGGGACAAGATAATGTTGCTTAGCACTAAGCTGTATCTCAGTATACCACACATTGAATATTGTGTTCAGTTTTGGGTTCCTCATTACAAGAATGACATTGTGGTGCTTGGATGTGTCTAAAAAAGAGTAACAAATCTGGTGAGGGGTCTGGAGAATGAGTCTTATGAGAGTAACTGAGGGAAATGGGACTGTTTATCCTGGAAAAAAGGAGGCTGAGGGAAGATCTTATTGCTCTCTACAGCTAAAGGGAGGTTGTATTTAGCTGGGTGTCAGTCCCTTTTCCCACATAACAAGCAACAGGACAAGAGGAAAAGGCCTCATGTTGCATCAGGGGAAGTTTAGATCGGATATCAGGGAAAATATCTTCATGTAAAGGGCTGTCAAGAATTGGAAGAAGCTGCCAGGGAAATGGTGCAGTCACTATCCCTGGAAGACATGTAGACATGATGCTTAGGGACATAGTTTAGTGGTGGCCTTGGCAGTATTAGGTTAGCAGCTGGGCTTGGTGATCGTAAAAGTCTTTTCCAACCTAAATGAGTCTATCATTCTACATTGTTAACATTAAAAGAATAAAAATGTTATTGACAAATGTGTACATGCATGCACCCCATTTTTCTTCCCTGCACTTATTTAGGAATAAATATGTGTAACAGCTTCACAATATTTACACGCGCTTACCTGTAAATATATTTCAATGTAGAAATAAACTTACAAAAAGATGATTAAAGATTGGAGTGCCAAAAGAGTGTGGTAAAAAATACTCCTTTCTAATGTAAGTCTCCTAGGCTTATGAATTTCTTATTGAATTGATTTCAGCATACTTAAGCATTATGGGTCTAGTTCAACTATTTATACAAGCAAGAATATTCATATGCTTTGAATGCCGTTACACTTAACAATGTAAAGTGCAGCGTTTTCTATTAGCCAAATAGACTTAAAAATCATTATAAAGAAAAAAAAAAAAAAAAAAAACCAAAAACCCCAAACAAGACAAATTAGGGATTTGGGCTATCTAAATGTTATACTTCTAAAGTAGCTAGCTAAGCAATGTCTTACATAAATCATATTTGTATGCATTTTAAACAGAAAGAACATGAGAGTTCTATGATAGAAGGATAATATGGTAATAATTTATATCTAATTCTTCTCTTTTTCTGTCATCCCTTCAGTTTTGATCTAAAATCCTGCACCGCTAAACTTTTTTTATTTTCTATTTTATCCCAACATCATGAAATCACCACAAAAATTGTACAGTTGTTCTTGCATTTTAGAAAGCAAGCTGTTAAGAGTACTTTTCCCTCTTAGTCATGCAAGTGCAGAAAATGCAAAACTAATGCCTTCTCCTTTTTAAAAAAGTCTTTTAAAGATGTAAAGAATAAACGCTGGAAATAAGTTTGATCATGCCCAGAAATTCATCTAGAGGTGATTTAATTTAATAAAGTAGGAGAACAGAAATTTTACAGAGTAGAACCTATTTGGACAAAAAGGTGGTGTATATATATAAAATCTGTGTGTGTGTGTGTGTGTGTGTGTGTGTGTACGCATGTGTGCATTTCTTCCCCTCTCCCAAGGTATTAGAAGTTTCCCATACCAACACATCCAGAATGTCATTGTACATTTATATGAATGTTGTCACCTCTGCAGATTGCATAGGTATGCCTTTATTTGTTTTATGATGTTCTTACAACCTAGTCATAGCAGAAATACTTCTATTCCTCATAGCCACCAAAATTAAACACTTTAAGAGCAGAGCTTTCAACACTTAGCTGCTCTTTGAAGCCAGTAGAGAAAGTATCACATCTGGTCTGCAACTGAAACACAATTATCAGGCAGATGTTCCATGCAAATATTTAGTATTTTACACTAGCTGTCTAAAAAACTACTTGATTTGATGTCAACATTTTTTTACTTAATTTTCCAGTCATTTAGAGTATAAATTTTGACTATACACAGGTCTTCTTTTTGAGCAATGTTTGACAAGTATCTGTGCTTACAAATAACACTCGGATAAAGTACTGTATCAGTGTAATTTAAATGTAAAGCACTCCAGCTTTTTTGAAACAGCTTCAACGGTGTGGAATTTGCTAGAATTTAGTGTATATAACAATTCATTCTTCTTTTCCTTCCTCCCTTATGTCCTCATGTTCTTCATAATTCCTTTATCTCTATGTGTGCAAGTGTTTAAAATATTCATCTAAGAACTGTGATATTATCTGATTTCATTCCATTAAGCCTCCCCATTTGAGACTCAACAGGATGCTATATGCAGGATGCAAAAATGTTGTCAGGGCTTCCAAAATGTATTAGTGTCCTGGGTTCAGCAGTAGCAGTCATTTTTTCTCCTTCTTAGTAGCTGATGCAGTGCTGTGTTTTTGACTTTTGTCTTGCAAGTAGTGCTGATAACACTGATGTTTTTAGTTACTGCTCAAAAGTTTAGTCTGACCAAAGACTTTCTGAGTCTCATGCTCTGCCAGGGAGGAGGGGAAGCTGGGAGGAAGCAGAGACAGGACACTTGACCGAAATTAGCCAAAGAGGTATTCCATACCACAGCACATCATGCCCACTACATAAAAACTGGGGGCAGGAACCTGGAAGGGCTAGATCACTGCTTGGTCAGGCTGCGTATCAGTCATTGGGTGGTGAGCATTTGTATTCTCTTCACTTGTTAATTCCCTTATCATTATTATTATTGGTGGTAGCAGTAGCGGCTTTGTGTTGTACCTTGGTTACTGGACTGCTCTTATCTCAATCCACGGAGGTTAAATTCTTTTGATTCTCCTACTCAACTTTCTGGGAGCTGGAGGGAGGAGGAGAGGAGGGGAGTTAGAGAATGACTTGGTTACGGCTGGGCTTAAACCACGACAATTAGAAATAGATCTTTGATTATGCTGCAGTGGTCATGATACGGATAAGCACATGTGAAGTGTTGTACAAACTGCAGCCAGTGTGAGTATCTCTTGGAAAAAGGAGTACTGAGGGGCAATATGCAGTACTGCAGGACTGCCCCATCATGTTGAAGTTGAAGGCAGTATTGAAGGCCACGTTGGACGCACTTTGAACAACCTAGCCCAGGGGAAGGTGTCCCTGCCCATGGCAGGGAGTAGGGACTGGATGAGCTTTAAGGTCTCTTCCAGCCCAGATCATTCCGTTATTCTATGACTGTTGCATTGTTGAAGTTGGAACTACTTTCATACCAAGCCAGAGCTTCTCTTCAGCTTGCTGTATTCCTGGGTGTGAAGAAGGAGGGCAAAGAGGCTGCAGAGGAATGGAAGGCAGCTTCAGAGATACATTTGAGGGGTGTACTTGTGTATTGCTAACAGCTGTCTGATGGGATACTGTTTCTCTAATGGTATCATTGAAGTGATAAATTGAAGTAATTTTGGAAGGAGTTCCGACCTTGCTTTCCTAAAGGACTAAGGTGTTTAAGTTCAGGAAGTGCACTAGGGCTATATCCTAATAAGTTCTGAGCTGAGGGCAGACAGCAGGAGAAGTTGTTGGTGAGCTCTTAACTTCTGACTGGAAAACAGATGGAAGGATGGCAGTCCCTTCTTGGATTACTCACTCTTCTGATGTATCTGCCTGATTATATTCTTAGGGCCTTTATTGGTAGGAATCTGAAGTTGTGATGCTGTGTGGTTCGGTTGATAAGCTGGAGGGAAGGAATGCCATACAGAGGCACCTTGACATGCTTGTAGGGTAGGCTAATGCCAACTTGATGAAGTTTAACCATGACAAATGCAAGGTCCTACACCTGGGAGGAAGTAATCCCAGGCACAGCTGCAGGTTGGACTGAGGAGAGATTTGCAGCAGCCCTGCTGAGAAGGACTTGGGAGTGTTGGCCAATGAGAAAATTAACATGAGCCGCCTTCAGTGTGCGCTTGCAGCCCAGAAAGCCAACCGTATCCTGGGCTGCATCAAAAGGAGCATGACCAGGAGGTCAAAGGAAGTGACCCTGCCCCTCTACTCTGCTCTTGGGAGACCTCACTTGGAGTATTGTGTGCAGTTCTGATGTCCTCAACATAAAAAGGACTTGGAACTGTCGGAACAAGTGCAGAGGTGGGCCACAGGGATGATCAAGGGACTGGAGCGCCTTCTGTATGAAGATAGGCTGAGAAAGTTGGGGCTGTTCAGCCTGGAGAAGAGAAGGTTGCATGGAGACCTCCTAGCACCCTTAGAGTACCTGAAGGAGGCCTACAGGGATGCTGGGGAGGGACTCTTCATTAGGGACTGTAGTGACAGGACATGGGGTAATGGGTTCAAACTTAAACAGGGGAAGTTTAGATTGGATCTGAGGAGGAGATTCTTTACTGTAAGGGTGGTGAGGCACTGGAATGGGTTGCCCAGGGAAGTTGAGAATTCTCCATCACTGGCAGTGTTCAAGGCCAGGTTGGACAGAGCCTTGTGTGGCATGGTTTAGTGGGAGGTTTCCCTGCCCATGGTAGGAGGGATGGAACTAGATGTCCTAGGTCCTAATGTCCTTTCCAACCCTAACTTTTCTATGATTCTATGATTATGGTAATGTTCATTATGCCAAAACCTTCTACGGATTGACGACTCCTGGCTCTTTCTCTGACACAGAATTTTATGGTCATATCCACCTCTTGATATTAATTTCTATGTCAATAACTTACTTTAAATTTTAAAAACACAACTAAAATAAGAAATATTATTCCACTGAAAATAAGAAATATGATTCTCCTCTTTGGTCTGTTGCAGATTACTACTAGTCCAATTCAGATTAGTTCTCATTTCTAGCTGGGCTGTGAAAGACTTTTGTTTAGCACCGTATGTTTAAGAGGTTATAAGTCTTAAGATTAAATTCTGCTGCCTCCTCTTGACCAGCAACTCATTAAAACAGACTCTATTTTCATGCATCATCAAGTACTCTTGCCACAAATGGTGCAGTTCGCGTTCTGTGGTTTGGCTGCCAGAAACCCAAAATAAATAATTTAATTTCTCTTGGTAAACGCAAGGCATCTATCTACACAACAGCCACAGGTTTGGCAGTTTTGCCTCATTTCATTTTAGAAGCTCCTTGCTTATTGCCTGTGTACTATCTTATGCAGGGAGGCAGCTCAATGACTTAGATATGCATTATTAAGCTGACTTTATAAATCTCCTGTCAGCTCAGTATTTTGTTATTCTGTGAGCTTAAAGATTTACTCTAATTAATGAAAAAAATTACTATTAGCCTGGAAGCCACTTCTGATATTTGTAGGGATGAGTTGACTGTAGGTCATATAGTCCATCTTTCACACTGCATATTTTTCTTAAGAAGTTAGGAGAGATCATCTGAATTATCCAGCTGGTAACAGAGACAGGAAAATATTGCGCTGTCAGTTTCTCAATATTTACATGTATGCCAATTTTTCTTTCAGTTTTCAAGACTGAAATTTCAAGAAATTTGAAGAACTTGCACAACTGTGATATCTGCCCTTTTTAGAAAAAGTGTGTAGTGCTAAAAAGAGGATCTACATAAATGCAAGAAGCAGTTATAAGAGTTTTCAATCAGTTATCAATACTGGGTATCAAAGTTTATCTGTTTAAAGACACGTCTGGACCTTTGATTTTCTGGCAATATTGCATCAACTGGTCACTTGGGAGCTGTGCTGATTACACAGTTGGCCAGTCCTTGAACAATATATCTTAGGATCCCAGTTTGGTTACGAACTGATAAAGTGATACTGGGAAAAAGCCCTAAAAGCATAATATAATATCATTATGGTGCCACTGTCAGAAAGTAATCTTCACTGAATATAAAGCTTGGAGTAACTTAGTTTTGTGATGTGCTAAACTCTCTCACACACAGTGATGCAATTTAGAGTGTGGCTGGGCATAACCTGGTGTTGGCTAACTTGCAAACTGGCTGAAGCAATAAGAAAAGGTCATACTGCCTTCTCCAACTGCTTGTTTGCTTTCTGTCTGTGAAGCATTATCAATTTTTCCATGTGCAATTACTTTTCTGCATGACAGATCTTTCTTGTATGCCTCTGCACCATTCTCTTCTCATATATTCATTATTTAGGACAAGTGTGGGGTCCGGGTAAAATGGTCTATGGGGAAAGAAATGCTACAGCAAAAGCCTTTAATATATACAGAGTTCCCTGACCTGTGCTACAATCACATCTGACCCCTTTTGAATTTCCTAACCGTTTAGTTGTATGTGAATATATTGAAGAGCAGCCCATTTCTGGCTCATGTCATTTGGATAGGTTAAGGGATGTCTTGAAAAGAAATTGCAAATCATAGTTTCATGGCAAAGTAAGGGAACATGCTTGTAAATATCTAGAGGGCAGTTAAGAGTGGCATCTATCTCACTGAAGGCAAGGATGCCTGACCCCAACTAGCCAAAAGTGTATTCCATACCACAGCACATCATGCCCAGTATATAAACAGGGGGGAAGTTACCCAGAAGGCCCAGATCACTGCTCTGGCCAGGCTGGATGTCGATCAACGGCGGGGTGAACAATTGTATTGTGCGTCATTTGTGCTTATTGTTTCTTTTCCTTTTCCCCTTATAGTTTTATATTCTGCCCTCTTGTTATTTCCCTTGTCATTGTTATTATTAATAATAGTAGTTTTACATTAGCTATTGGACTGTTCTTATCTCAATCGAAGGGGTTTGCATTCTTTCAATTCTCTTCCCCACCCTTCCTGGAGTAGGCGGATAGAAAAGGTGAGTGGCTGCATGGTTCTGAGTTACCAGGTGGGCTTAAACTGTGACACCTATGCATATAGCATCACATCAGCTTATCCATAGCATTGCCATGCTGTGAGAAACCAATGCATTTTGCTTATAGATCACCATTTTTGCAGTTGCAATATCTGAGCTTCAAATTCGTACACCCTTCTGCTAGATGAAGATCAAAGGTTTACTAACTCCACTGAATCTAACAGAAGCAAAAAATGAGGAGTAGTAATAATCAGATTTAACTGATTTTAATTGTACTTACCTTACTGAAAACCAGTGCTCCATTTGCAAATTCTGTGGCAAAAAAAATTTTCTTATTTGCCATTTTCTAATACTTACTAAAACTTGAAAATATATTCTTTTTTGCACAACGTGACTTTAACTACTTTACATTAAAACCAGAACTATTTCTCATTTACCTGTATTAGCTTTCACTATTCTTTTTGTCACACTGTACCATTTAATATGCTATTATTATTTCTAATTTGGTTGAATATGTTTATGAGCAACCGAAATGTTAGTAACTTTTAATTCTTTAATTTCTGGTTGCTTTATTGTTTATTATTTTAAGAAACTATTAATGAAGAATTAACACACATTAGTCAACAAGATGACTTATTAATACAGTATCAGTGTGACACAAAGTTGTAAGTAATAATAAGGTCATTGTTAACATAATTTTATCAACAAATTGATAAAATTTGATATGACTGGAGTGCTGGAATGGAAGGTTACAGGCTCTTTAGGAAAGACAGGCCCAGCAGGAGGGAAGGGAGAGTTGCTATTTATGTTAGGGATAGGCTGGAGAGTATGGAACCCTGTCTGGGGACAGGTGGGCAGTTGACAGAGACTCTGTGGGTCAGGGTTTAAGGGAGAACAGAGATGGGAGACATTATTGTGGGGATCTGTTACAGACCACCTGACCAAGAGGACTTGGTGGATGAAGCGCTCTATAGACAGATAGGAATAGCCTCATGCTCGCAGGCCCTTGTTCTCACGGAGGACCAACCACCTTGATATCCGCTGGAGGGATGGTATGGCCCGGCACAAGCAATCCAGGATGTTTCGCAATTGTGTGAACGACAGCTCCCTTCTGCAAGTAATAGAGGAGCTGACAAGGAGAGGTGCCATGCGTGACCTTGTGCTCACCAACAGGGAAGGGCTGGTTGGAAATGTGATGCTCCAAGGCAGCCTTAATTGCAGCATTCATGAGGTGATTGAATTCGAGATCCTCATGAGAGTGAGAAGAGAGTGCAGCAACCTCATTGCCCTGGAATTCAAGAGAGCAGACTTTGACCTCTTCAGGAAACTGCTTAGTAAGGTTCCATGGGATATAGCCCTAGAGAGCAGAGGAGTCCAAAAATGTTGGTTGGTATTCAAGAATCACCTGCTGCAAGCTCAGGAGCAATGCATTCCTACTAGAAGGAAGCTCTGCAGGAGGGCCAGGAGACCTCCTTGGATGGACAAGGACCTGCTGAGGAAAATTCAAAGGAAAAAAGTGGCTTATAAGAGCTGGAAGCAAGGAGAGGCAGCCTGGGAATAATACAAGGATGTTGTCCAGAAAGCTAGGGACCAGGTTAGGAAGGCTAAGGCCCACTTAGAATTCAACCTGGCTAGGGATGTTAAAGATAACAGGAAAGGATTCCATAGATAGATTTCAAATAAAAGACAGACTAGGGACAATGTGGGCCCTCTCCAGAAACTATCAGGAGAACTGCCTACCCTGGATTTGGAGGAGGCTGAGATTCTTAATGACTTCTTTCCCTCAGTCATCACTGACAGATGCTCTGACTACACCACCCAAGTCTTGGAAGGCAGACACAGGGACTGTGAGAATGAAGACCCTAGGCCCACTGTAGGAGAAGGTCTGGTTTGAGACCATCTTAGGAACCTGAAAGTACACAAGTACATGGCACTTGATGAAATCCATCTACAGGTCTTGAGAAGCTGGCAACTGAAGTTGCTAAGCTACTGTCCACCATATTTGAAAAATCATGGCAGTCAGGTGAAGTTCCCAGTGACTGGAAAAAGGGAAATATCACCCCCATCTTCAAGAAGGGGAAAATGGATGAGCCGGGGAATTACAGACCAGTCAGCCTCACTTCTGTGCCTGGCAAAAACTTGGAGCAGATTCTCCTGGAAGGCATGCTGAGGCACATGGAAAACATCAAGGTGCTTGGTGACAGCCACCATAGTTTCAGTAAGGGGAAATCCTGCCTGAGCAATCTGATGGCCTTCTATAATGGGGCTATGGAACTGGTAGACAGAGGTAGAGCAGTTGATGTCATCTACCTGCATTTGTGCGAAGCATTTGACACTGTCCCACATGACATCCTTGTCTCTAAATTGGAGAGTTATCAATTTGATAGGTGGACCACTCTGTGGATAGAGAACTGGCTGGATGGCCACATGCAAAGAGTTGTGGTCAATGGCTCAATGTCCAGCTGGAGATAGTAACAAGCGGTGTCCCTCAGGGATCGGTTTTGGGACCAGTCTTGTTCAGCATCTTTGTTGGTGACATTGACAGTGGGATTGAATGCGCACTCAGAAAGTTTGCTGATGACACCAAGCTGAGTGGTTCAGTTGATATGTTGGTGGGAAGGAATGCCATCCAGAGGGACCTTGACAAGCTTGTGAGGTGGGCTGATACCAGCCTGATGAATTTTAACCATGCCAAGTGCAAGGTCCTACACCTGGGTGGGAGCAATCCCAGGCTCAGCTTCATTTTAGGCAGAGAAGGAATATGTAGCAGCCATGCAGAAAAGGACTTGGGTGTGGTGGTCAATGAGAAAATGAGCATGAGCCGGCAGTGTGCACTTGCAGCCCACAAAGCCAGTCATATCCTGGGCTGCATCAAAAGGAGCATGACCAGGAGGTTGAAGGAGGTGATCCTGCCCCTCTACTCTGCTCTTGGGAGACCTCACTTGTGTGCAGTTCTGGTGTCCTCGACATAAAAAGAACATGGAACTTTTGGAACAAGTGCAGAGGTGGGCCAAGAGGATGATGAGGGGACTGGAGCACTTTCTGTATGAAGATAGGCTGTGAAAGTTGGGGCTGTTCAGTCTCGAGAAGAGCAGGCTTCATGGAGACCTCCTAGCACCCTTAGAGTATCTGAAGGGGGCCTATAGGGATGCTGGGGAGGGACTCTTCATTAGGGACTGTAATGAGAGGACAAGGGGTAATGGGTTCAAACTAAATCAGGAGAAGTTTAGATTGGATCTGAGGAAGAAATTCTTTAGTGTAAGGGTGGTGAGACACTGGAATGGATTTCCGAGGGAAGTTGTGAATGCTCCATTGCTGGCAGTGTTCAAGGCCAGGTTGGACAGAGCCTTGGGTGGCATGGTGTGAGGTGTCCCTGCCCATGGCAGAGGGATTGGAATTAGGTGATCTTAAGGTCCTTTCCAACCCTAACTATTCCATGATTCTATGAAACTTGCAAAAACTGTTTCTTCACTTGCAAAATTAGTGCAGTTGCAAACAGATTCTTTTCCCCAAAACATGTATTTACTTGAATTTGAAACAACTGAATATTTTGGTTTAAGTTACTTTTGTGTTATCTAAAAAGACTTTAAACACTTATATTTTCTTTCCCCTTTAATAAAATGTTATTTCATAACACCCTGCCCAAAAATTTCCTCTACAGCAAAACCTGAAATTATTGGTGCATCATACTTAAAGTTACAAAATTAGGTGCCATAAAAGCGGCATTAAGAGCATATTCAGATATTCCAGTAGGTTACTCAGTCCCAAGGGAAGGCAGATAATAGTTTTACCTCATTATAACTCAGGATTTTATCAAGATGAATCAGTTTAAAAACTCTTAGCAGTGTAGCTGATAGAAGATATTCTGATAATATTTTAAATATAGAGAGAGAATATAAATAATTACTAGTAAATATATATAAATGTACCCATTGAGCATCATGAGAATCATGATGAATATATTAATGTACCCATTGGCCATCGCAAGAGGAGAACCTTTAAAGATAGGATGTTATTAAAAACTCTCCTTATTATCTCATATTAGTTCACTGTCTATAGAGTTATTATTTCATTGTTACTTGTTTAGACAGAAATGTGCACATCATTGTGGACTGCTAGGTAGGTTGGACTATTAGGCAGCTCATGTGAAATTCTTGTGATTTTGATCTATAGCATTGAACTTCTGTTAATCACTTATCCTGGGAAGCTAGAGAATATAACGGAGGATGGAAGAAATAATGTGAACACACAAATAGTCATAGAATCATCGAATGGATAGGATTGGAAGTTGCAGGACAAGGGTAACTGGATTCAAAATTAAACAGGGAGACTTAGGTTAGATATAAGGAAGAAATTATTTTCGGTGAGCCTGGAACAAACTCCCTGTAGTAGATTCAGCAGTAGCAGTCACTTTTCTCCTTCCTTAGTAGCTGTTGCAGTGCTGTGTTTTTGACTTTCAGCTTGGGAACAGCACTGAGCACCAATATTTTTAGTTGGTGCAGTAATGTTTAGTCTGACCAAGGACTTTCTGAGTCTCATGCTTTGCCAGGGAGGAGGGGAAGCTGAGAGGAAGCAGAGAGAGGACACCTGACCCAAATTGATCAAAGATGTATTCCATAGCACTGCATGTCATGCCCAGTATATAAATTTGAGGCAGTCACCTGGAAGAGTTAGATCATTGCTCGGGTCAGGCTGGGTATTGGCAGGCACGTGGTGAGTGGTTATATTCTCTTCCCTTGTTATTTCCCTTATCTTTATTCTTATTGGTGGTAGCAGTAGTGGTTTGTGTTATACCTTAGTTACTGGACTGTTCTTATCCCAACCCGTGGGAGTTACATTCTTTCGATTCTCCTCCCCATCCCTCCAGGAGCAGGGGGAGGGGGAAAAGCAGGGGAGTGTGCTCGTGAACTGTGCAGCTGAGTTGCTGACTGGGCTTAAACCACAACACTGTCCAAGACAGTTTTGAATGCTCCATCCCTGGCAGGGCTCAAAGCCAGGTTTGACAAGATCATGTTGCTCAAGGCAACATGGTTTAGTGGAAGCTGTCCCTGGCTATGGTAGAGGGGCTGGAGCTAGACAACCTTAATGTCCTTTCCAGCCCTAACCATTCTATGATTCAGAAATTTCACTTTCATTTTCAGTATTGCATCATTTTTTATCTATTATACAGTTAGTGGCTCTAACTGGTTTAATCTATAGGGTTCTCAGAGTACTTCTGTATTACTCACATGCAATGTCTACTGAAATGCAGTACTTCCCAGTGACATTCAGTAGACATTTCTTCTTTCTTACCCTTATGAAAGACACCTAACAGCTCTACAAAGTTAAGCCCAAAGTCTGAGGCACTAAATTCAGATATGGCAGCCCTTTCTTCTAGGACTTCCACTCCATTTTTGCTTTGCTGATAAGGAAAAGCCAAGAAACCCTGCAGCAATGGTCAGCACTGGAAAGCTTACATCTTAGCTCCACATTCCCGGCACCAATGCAGTGATAATAATAAATATAAAACTACCTGAAAGCTTTGCAGGGATCCATGGCAATAGGCCTTTTAAGCTATGCAACAGTAGGAAAGAAGCTCACAGAATAACTGAGAAAAATATGGAAGTCATGTAATTTCCACTCCTTTACCCCTAACCAGATCAATTTGATAAGTCAATATTCTCAAAATGAAACCCTACATTACCTCCAACACACTGTGGTTCATATGCACACATTTTGGGGTGTTTTTCAAAATTAAATTACACACTAAGGACATCTAAAATTTCCTCTTAAGGATGAGGCCAGTTTTCTCATAGAGTTGTATGTCTATTCTCATAGCTGTATGTTTATTTGTCACACTTCAGATAAAGATAAAAGGGGTAAATGAGGCCTCAGAAGCAGTGACCATGCTCTGTCCAGGCTAATAAACTCTGCTTCTTAGCAGGACTAAGCAGCACAAGCGAAGTTATTATAACATGGCTATACTGTTTCAAGGGTGTGAGTTGGCTCATCAATGGCCAAAGTCTAGTAAGAGTATAGGTGCACGGCGCTGCAGCATTGCCAGCAGACTCAGTCCTTGTTTGCAGACAACTCAGTCAGAAGCATAGAACTGACTTTCACTGAGAGTTACTGTCACAAACATTATTACTGTGCTGTGTTTTTAGCTTAGCCATGAAAATAGTCATTCCTTTCAGTGCAAAGAAACTTGTTAGACATGTCATACTTTAAATCATACTTCACCCCTGCGCTATTACAATTTCTTATCGGAAGCTTCTCAAAGCAGCTTTGCAGTGTGTATATGGGCTTCATAATGAAAGGACCTATTTCTAAATGCCTTTAGTGTGTTTTAACAACTTGCTATTATATTAATTTAAATTCATACAAACAATTCTTACTTGTTTGTCACACAAAAAAATGAACAAGAAACAGAAGAGAAATGCCTAAGATGAACTCCTGTTTAAAAACAAATTTTAACCATGGAAGCATTTAATCTGCCAGAGCAATGTAGTAAGAGAGACCATCATTGTTTTACAAATGAAGAACATGTAGTTCATTCCAAGCCAGGCAGAACTGCCCAGCCTCACACCTTGGGCATTTGGCTTGCAGGGCTGGCCTTCATTTCTGCAGCCCTCTGAGGTGAGGAGCATCCCTCACAGTGAGTGCCACAGCTTCTCTGTTACCTGCTTGGTGCACATATGCCTTCTGTGTCCCCAGGCCGCAAAGCCATGGGAGAAGTCACAACACTCCACATTATCCACAGCGTGATTTGTCTCTGTGTTATGTATTGGGACCTATGAAAAAAGGACCACCTCTATTAGTGGGCAGGTATCAGAGCTGAAGTAAAGGCTGTTTTCAAAACATTGCCAAAGCCACACAATACCAGTGAAAAGATAGAAGCTGGATCAAGGATTCCGAAACATTTCCCCAAGAAAGCAATATGTAACTGTAAATGCAGTGATTTTTTTTTTTTTTTCCATTATTTGTAATTACAATTTCCTTACCATAAATACAATATGCTTCAAATTTTTGGGAGGAAAGGCACAGTGGAAGTGAGCAAGATATTTTTAATGTGGAAAGTTTTTATGGAAAAGTAATTACATGAGTCTTCTTACAACAGTCTAATGCAATTAAGAATAAGATTTTAATAACATGAGAATCATAAAAAATGGCAGGAAAATAGGACTAACATTTGGAGGCAATCTAATAGTAAGCTAAAAGTGAAAAACTTAGTATTCTCCTTCTGAAAATATAATAACTCAAAATATAAACTAAAGATGTATTAGTAACATAGCTATGCCACATACTCTGGACTACAACACGTTATTAGTTGATGATTTAGGTCAACCCCCAATGAATATGATTCTTCTTTGAGCATAGAAATAGCAGAAAATAATCAGTTCAACTGAGCTATTTATTAAAGTATTCTGGTTGGTGGAAATAAACAGCCATGCTTGCAAAAAATTTATTTACAACTTTTTCTATGAAGTGAGTCAAGTACAAAATGGAAGACAGATTTTCAGTGTAAAGTGGTAGGGACAGAAAAACTTTTGTCACCCCAGAAGTGACACAGGTGGCAATCTAAGTAGAAAAATAAAAAAAAGCTAAAGTTTGAAATGTTACACAGCACAAGAGGATTTAAGAGATTGTATTGTACAGAAAAGTTATGTGATGATTCATAATGACATGAAGGACAACAACATAATTAATGCAAAGACAGTTTGCAAACCCATTTAATCCTCCAGTATGCACTAAGCCTGAGGAAAAGGAATCAATGCCACAGAAAGCAGGGTAAGCTTAAATTTGTATCTGTACTGCCCTTGATAGCTTTTAGGAGACTCTTGATCATTTCCAGTTCAAATGATATTGCTGAGGATATGCAGATGATTTATATTATATGATAATAAGCATTTTAACCAATTTAATCTCATTTCATTTGTGCAAATTATTCTGCAACAAATATTGACCTCTGCAACAATTAAGCGTAACTTTTAAACGTCAGGCAAATAAGATTTAAATCTAGCAAACATTACAAACTACTCATTTCAATAATGCCTGATAATACGACTAGGATGAATAAATATAGGTCTATACAGGTATCTATTTGCTATACTTAGGCAGTCATCAGGGGCTAGTGCATATCTTAACTTGACCTCAAGATGGTATCACTTCTAAAAGCGAATATATCTTTCTTCTCTCTGCATTGAAGGCATTACAAAATGGATGGCCAAACTAACTGGAGATTATCCAAACCTGGGTAACCACCTACTTAAATAAGAGCATTATTTCTGTTACTTGATCAAATTACTGAAATATCAGGTAAACTGAAGAGAAACTACTTGTGTCACATAGTAAAAAAATGCCTGCTCTCATCTGCAGTTAGCTTAAACTTCATACGCAAAAATATGTTCTGCATAACAACTGACCTTCCTCAGTTCTAGTCTGCAAAACCTTCTGGCAGACATGTTCTTGAAAAACAAACATTATGCAAGTGATTAAAAGTAAGAAAAGCATTCTAAATTATTTTCACCAGCTTTAAATAAGCTAAAATTTCACTTATGCTGTGCATTCAAACCTCAGCACAAATTTAATTCTAATCAGCAAGATTATGAATTCGGTTGAAAGTGGGAACAGAAAGATGAAAAGAAAAGCTTATTCCATTATTCATTTCTCAGTATGAGAAATTATGTTTCTAATTTAAATGAAAAATCTTGATAATGCAGGGACAGAAGTCAGTATTCAAATGTCAACATTTGCCAATAATTATATTTAAACAGGGACATAACCTCACAGCCTTTTCATTCATCCTCAGCCTAGGAAATAACTATGGCAACACCACTGGTTGTAATGTGGGCGTTAATTTTATAGTGACAGTAGTCATCACTCAACATTTTGGTGTGGGGGATTTTTGTTTGACTATAAAGAAAAAATATTTTATGTGCTTCCTAGTTCACATATAAGAACTGCTGGCCACAAAACATCACTTTAAGCTGAGAACTGTGGTAACAAAGAGAAATAGACTGAGCCCTTTCCAGTATGGTCTCATCTCACAGATTATTCAGCAAAAGCACCTGTGCTTCTGCCCAGGTCTCAGAAAAAATCAGTGGCCTCATTCGGCAAGTGATGCTAATTGCATTTTCTTCGAGTTCAGGATCTTGGAGAGCATTTTTATGCTTTAAATTATGCCTTCTCACGAGGGGCCGACTTCAGAAATGGATTGAAGATGTTGGAATTACATAAATGGATACCTTATTCTGAGTCATTAATATGCATATTGCACTAAACTAAACTCCCATTATACTCTCTTTAGATTTCCCCAGGTGAGCTTACACTCTTTTCCCTCTCATTTTTATAAATTTATCAATATGTTACATCCCACTTTTTAACTTGGTCCAATGTATTAAAGTCAAAATGTCCTTAGTTTCTAAGCTGAAGAGTAGAAGAGTAGGTAAAGGAACACAAAAGAACAAAAAAGCAGTAGGTAAATTATGCAATTACATTATGCCTCATCTGGTTGAATTTGCACTACTTTGTGCATTGGCAACTTCCATATATATTCTTTTTAAATGTCAGTAAGCGGAATGGATGAAATTATGCTTAGGGCCTCTAAATTAACAAAAAGCTAGTAACTGAATCTGTAAGTTGTGTTAATACACTAATATAGTTACAAAATTTTAAATCCATTACATTTCAGCAAAACACCCTGTTATTGCTTACCTCAGAATAGTCTCTTGACATAACATAGTCTCTTGACATAAACTCTGGCTATTTTCTGAAAGAAATGTTTTTCTGCACATTATGAGACCTTCCAAAATGTGATCTACTGTCTGGTTGGCCTTGAGAAAGAAGTTACAGACTGTCTACAGGGAACGGCTGAACACACCTGCAAAACATTTATAACTTCGCGTGAAATGAATCTGGTACTCTTGCCACCCATATAGCAGTTGCTAAAATTGTGCACGGGTAGCTGGGAGGTAGCCGGAGATGGGTAAATTCAGAGAAATGAAAGCTATTGGAAATTATTAAAGACATAGCAATCTTGAGACATGTAGAAGGAGGCAGAAGAAGTATCTAGAAAATATTTATTCTAAAATATATTTATTTGATATTCTTTCCCTCCTCATTACTCTTTCTTAGGCATCCATTTATGGACACTGTCATAGGTGAGAAATTAAATAAAATTAATGAGTTATTGGTCTGTCTAACCACAGGTTACAAAAAAAAATTACAGGTTTTACAACTTCGCATCATTCAAGTTACATACATAATTATATTCCTATTCTCTTCAAAGAAATAAGAAAGTGTGGGAAAAGGAAGGAAATTCTGATTCAAGAAGGTTTTATTAAAAGGAATGTTGAATTCCATGGATGCTGCCTAGCATTATGATAATTTGAGTAAGTGTAAGCTGATTTATGACATGAAAATGAAAACAAAGTACCATATTGCATTTATTTTTAGCTCAAAGAGCAATAAAGTGCTAAGTATAACCCTGATTTTTTCAAGAAAAGTTATTGCAAGTAAAGAAAATTTGCAATAAATTGCATCTGTTTTCAAAATCATTAATGCAATGAGTAAAAATGTTTCAGAAGGGATAAACAGAAAATTAAGCATGATTTCTATGAGAAAAAATATGGAGACACAAAAGCATGCATGTGCAATAAGTTGAGCTCAATTGCTTCAATGTAGGCAGAAAATAATTTTGAGATTTGGCTCTGAAATTTCATGCTTTTGAAAAATGTTTGCCTCTTCCTCTGAAAATTCTCTCCTCATTCAGAAGAAACTTCTTTCATAAAGTTTTGAAACAATCTCTTTTAGTCAGAAAGGTAGACTCATAGTTTATTGAAAATGAACTATTAGAAAGGAAGTAATTGTCCTGAAAAAATGGAAAGCATATCCTCCTGATTTTTTTTTTTTTAATTTTTTTTTTTTTAAAGATGCTTTTGAAACCATGCCCCCAAATGTTGCATTACCAAAGCAAGAGACACACGGTCAATTTGGCTAAGAATTGCTTCTTTGAAACAGTTTAGTTACTGTACGGGTCTCTAATGAAACTCAACATTCTGCTCCTGCCTGAAAACATCTGTTCTTTGGATGGGAGGAAAACTGAAAACCTTTTTTATATCTCTTAAAGAAAAGATTCTTCCCCAATAAATTACCATTCACTGCATTGCAGCCAAAAGAGACTGTTGAACTTGTGAATTAATGAGTTTACAGACCTTGAGAGCATCATAAAGATGAAATCTCTCAATTGTTTTATGCATGTTTCTTGCTGCACTCTCCAACAAAGTTATTATGAGACAGCCCAAATAGTCTTAACCATACCTGTGCCTGTGGTCTTTTTATAGAATTTTGATATCTTCTGATAGTTTCACAAGCATTTAAAAATCACACTGAAATTCCTGAACAAGTTAACTTTAAACTTAAAAATTATCACTATTGAGGAATAAGATTTTTATTATTTTTATTGCAAGAAAAGTTAATTTGCAAAAATTTGCATCTAGCTATCTTAAAAATTATTAATGTAATGAGTTAAAAACACTTTGTGTGGGATAAACAGAAAAATAAGCAGGTTTTTATGAGAAAAATAAATTAAAAACTTGCTAATTTTTCCACTGTTATTCTCCTGAATAAAATATATTAGATGCAGTTGTTGTTTTCTAGCAAGAAGCAGAGTTGCTACGTTATTCTTTAATTTCCATTAAAGTCTTGCTTTTACCCGCAAAAATGGCTTTGAAAGTATAAAAGCCAAAAGTTCAGCAGAAAAATGAATCAGTGTTTCTTACCTTTCACTGTAGTCATTCAGGAGAGAAATTGCACTCTCAGAGTCATCCCACATTATACACTGAATTCAGTTATCTTCATGGCCATAGCCACAATAGAGTCCTCTATCACAAAGCGAGAGCGACAGGCTTTCCCAAAAGATGATACAATCCCCCAGTAGGCTCTACTGTCCCCTGAAGGGCCTTTCACTCTGTCCAGCGCCTATAGACAATAGTCATAGGGGAACCAGACTTCTTGTTTCAACCTCTTTATGCAGTGCCCAAACAGAATTGGGAGAAATACAGTACAAGGAGCACAGTTCCTTGTGGAAAGGAAGGCTGCCTGTAGCCCCAAAGAACCAGGCTGATAGCTGTCAAAGGTACCAGCTGCTGTTTTCCGCAAAGACCAGACCAAGAAGATAAAATTGCTGGGGAAGGCAGGAGCAATTAGACATGCAACCTACCCCCCGATGCAAATGGAGAAATCTTAAATTTCGCTGTTGACAGCTGATGGGGCATTTTAGAGAAGCAGCAAGTCATTCATCTAAGTCAAAATTTGCTTATGAAGACTCCAGGATAGATTTTTCCTCCTAAACACCTTTATCTCTGCACTTAATGACATAACCTGTGTGCACTCCCATTATTTGACAAAAGGCGAGGTTTTTAAAGGTCCAAAGAGGACTCCTGTTGACTTTCAATGCAAGTCAGGCACTTTTTATTATCTCCCACCAGATCTATAAATGTCCTTACTTGTTCTGCACTCTAAGGAAAATAGGGCTCCCCAGGCACTAGGCCATTAATGGAAGTGTTCTCTTTTCTTGCCCTAGACAGGGGGACATGTTTAGTTAATATGAACATTTTGAAGAAACATCATTAGATATTCAACATGATTTATTAAAAAGAGCCAGAAGCAAAATGATCTTTCAGATGCAAAAAAAGGACCAACTTTCAACATGTGTAAGAATGGCTAAATTAAGCCTGCATGCTTTTTAAAAGTCTACAAATTTATTTTTCATTATTATTATTATTATAATTCCACATTTCAAGACTCCTTCCTTTACAGCCTGGTAAACACAAATTATCTGCATACCCAGCCCCTCCCTTCCCAATCAGGCAGAGGACAGAAGATTTCTGCAGTGATTTGCCCTTTACCAAAACAAACACTGCATTTTGAATTGGTTTCAGGCTGAAAGCAGTTCACAGCTGCAAAAGCTCAGTTAGAATTTTTTAGAGCTAATACTGCACAAGCATTATAATTTTTACTTTCAGCAAATTAAAGGCTGCAGCTGATTTTCACATGCCTTTTCTGCGTATTGTCCCACCCCTTTTTTTTCTTCCTGTAGACCAGTAGTCAAATGCTCAGTCAATTAGCAGGTACTGAGAGTTGGGTGATTTTCCTGTCTTACAATTCATCTGTTCCCCACCGCAAGGAAGAGGACAGGTGCCTTTACACTGTTAGATTGCTGCATATGGTGCTGTGTCTCTTTGCATGTTTCAAGTCCATGTTGCAGCTCTAGGAA
Source organism: Psilopsiagon aurifrons (assembly GCA_025447955.1). Taxonomy (NCBI): domain Eukaryota; kingdom Metazoa; phylum Chordata; class Aves; order Psittaciformes; family Psittacidae; genus Psilopsiagon; species Psilopsiagon aurifrons. The sequence continues at coordinate 1,647 of JAOEHY010014200.1, read as the reverse complement.
AGGAATCATGACGAATGGGCAGTCTAACAGGATTCAAGAGTTTAGCAAGTGCTTCCTTCTACTTAAAACTTCTTGCATTTGCTCAATTAATAATGTTTCTAAATTTTGCAAAGCTCAAATTTCTGCGTACAGAGCTAAGACTCGAGAGAATCTGCACTGAAATATTGCTGAATCTTGTTCTAAATATTTTCTAAAGCTTAGGTGTAAGTCTGGGTCTTATCCTTTCTAATAAAAACATATCCATTTTCCATACCATGCACAATGTATCAGAATAAGGATCTCAAACTTGGAATTCACAGTTATGAGTAACTTGGTTCAATGGGATCTCAGATGTGATATAAGATTGTTGAACTGATTACAGGAGTAAGAGTCAGGTTTCTTCTTGAACGAAGAAGCACTCTAGGATGTGGTATAACTTACCTGCAATTCTGTTGCATTTTTCCCAAATGATGTATAAGCTACTAAGTGGAGTAGTTTATTAAATATTTAAAAAAGCTGCTGTCAACGTGAAGCTATGAACTGCAGACTGAATTGTAAATATTTAGTATGCATGAGATTAGCGCAAAAGCGACATAGCATAAATAAATACTGTTTGATTACTATAATTATGGCAATGGGGCCAGACTGGGCATTAGTACAACATTTAGCCTGAAACCCTACTCTTCTTTAGCTTACAAGAAATCAAGCACCTGAAGAGATTTTTTTTTTTCTTATTTTTCATAATAGATCTCTTCCAAAATCTCCTAGAAATCATTGTTTATTTTAGACCTTGTAAAACTATACTAGAGTGCAAATGCAGCTCTTAGCTTCTGTTTGCATTTGATTAATAAATCAGTTCTGACTTCTGTGGATATATATGATGAGTAAATATCTTCAAAGTAGTTTATTAATATAAATAACATCTTATGATTGTCTACGAAATTTTAACCTTGACAGTTCACTATTGACTGCATTTGATCATATGACATTTTTTTTTTCCTTTCTTGACATTTTTAAATATTTGAAGGTAGAATGACACAGACTGACAAATTAAATCACAAATATACAAACACATCTCCAAATTGGTTTCTTATTGCATTACTTTTCACTTTGAATCTCTCAATTTTTGAATAATTCTAAAGCAATATATATACTAAAAATATCCAAAACATTTGCATTTTCCTTTGAGAAAGTATTGTGAAGCACTTATTTTAATTTGATTAGCTCTTTCCTAAACAAAATCCTATTTTGAGGTTCGATCATTTCTCCCAGTATCATCTGCATCATGTAGGCTCTTCAGGTTCCCTTGCCAGAAAATGGTAGGTTGGAAGGGAAGGAAGATAGTATCATTTGCCTTAGGATGTGATATGACCATACATTAAATAAGGCATTGGTTCAACTCATGTAATTTCAGAAAGTTTGATGAGGTTCTTTGACTCAGAGACTGTCAGACAATGCCCCATGCTCTATTGGCAGTAGGCAAAAGCAAATTTTGCTGACTCAAGGCGATGGACAATTTTCTTTTGGCTTTTCACCCACAATCAACAAGAGTCACCATTTCTCCCAATCCCATCCTCACCATATCCCCATCTGTCGTGGTTTAAGCCGTAAATCAGCCACGCAGTTTGTTCACTCACTTCCCCCTTTTTCTTCCCTCTGCTCCTGGAG
>JAOEHY010014199.1:0-48412 GCA_025447955.1 Psilopsiagon aurifrons | reverse complement strand
TTTAGATTGGATATGAGGAAGAAATTCTTTCATGTAAGGGTGGTGAGGCACTGGAATGGGTTGCCCAGGGAAGTTGTTGAATCATCGCTGGTGGTGTTCAAGGCCAGGTTGGACATAGCCTTGGGTGATATGGTTTAGTGGGATGTGTCCATGCCCATGGCAGGGGGGTTGGAACTGGATGATCTTAAGGTCCTTTCCAACCATGACTATTCTATGATTTTATGAAAATGAAAGCAGACAGTCTGAAAAGGACAGGTACTGTAAAAGACCAGAACAGGAGGGAGCATTGGTGGATGACCTTCCATATTCTGCTTCTCTAGAGCTAAGGCTGAATGTTAAGATACTGTCTTTTGGAGGAACTATTAAAAGGGAGCAGTGACATTAAAACATTAAAGGAGATGTTCAATGTTAAAGGAAGTGCAGTTACAGTGTTTCCTGTAGAATTTATTTGGTGAGTTCATCTCGGGGTTTTTCACTCAGCTCAAGGTTTTTGGGGGTATCTGGTAAAAGGGTCGTGAGTTCCAATTGAAATATAAACAAAATCCCCACTTTTAATAACATTTGATTAGTTTAGGCTAGAAAAAGCCATTAAGAATCATAGTCCTTTATGCAACATAGAAACCACTATGTTGCTGAAAGCATCTTCAAAAAACCTTTTTGCAAGTGCCAGGAACAGTATTACATATTTAACCTTCAGATGGGCAATAAGAGTCCACCTGAGTCAAGCTTGCTTTTCAGAAGCGCAGCCAACACTGCAACACATAGATACTTGCAAATATGCAAGGAACACCCTCATAGATCAAGGCATTTTCTAAAAACCACACAGAATGTGGGGATTTGTAAAGCTGCAAAACTGTGCTCCAGCTTTCTAACCCCTCAGTGCAGTGCATTTAATCCTACTTCAGCAAGAAGCAGTGTTTCTGAAGAAAAGAAGTTACACTTCTCTTTCTGTTAGAAAAAATAAACACCAGTTTCTTCTTGCAGCTACAGGTAAAACTACACTTACAGATTTATCCAAGTAGAGTTTTGTGTCTTCTTCATAAAAATAATTAGAAGTATGTTTTGAGCCTGTGGTACCATGTGGAATAAAGATCCACAGAAGTACAGTTTTAACCACTGCAGCAATGAAAAAGTAAATAAATAATACCTGACACACCTACAGTCAGGAGTCACTTGATGAATTTAGTCATTACTATATCCTTCAGCATTTGTTTGTCCTGGATCCTAATTGGCACTGCTGGCTACTGTGTTAGTACTACATACAAATAAAAGTACTAATCCAAGGTACATCAGGGCTACTCTTCTGGTAGCTGAGTGGCTCTGGTACCCTACTGCAGGAACTTAAGGAATACTTTGACTTTTCCATTTCTTTTCAAGTCATATGTATGCTAATGATGTAAGGAAAGATACAGTTAAGTCCATTTTACTGAGGAAAGAACATATAATAAGGAGATGGATTTTGGATGTTAGTGTCTAAATATGTGCCCAAGAACGGGGAATACACAAAAACTTTACAAATTTTCCTGTTGGAATATTAATTTAAAATGCAAATATGTGTCTGTGTGTGTTGCTTTCTTTCAGAAACAAATAATGTGGAGAAACACATTACTTTGGAAACACGTTGGAGGATATAAGTAGAATAACAAATGCCACCACTTTTTTTCCTTCTCTGATACAGTGCTCTACAGAATGTGGCAGTGGAACTCAACAGAGAGAAGTTGTTTGTGTTAGGAAAACTGAAGGTACTTTTGCTGTTTTGAACCCCTATGAATGTTCATATTTGGAAAAACCTCCCAGCCAGCAATCTTGCTACCTCAAACCATGTGGATCTAAGTGGTTTCATACAGAATGGAGCACAGTAAGTCTGTCATGCTTTTCTAAACCTAGTTTTGTTTGATACAGCTTTTTCCATGTATATCAAAAGGGAACACCATTTGGATAAAACTGTTGATCATGGAATTGCCTTAATCTTGCACAGGAAGGGTACTAAAAAGAAAGCATACTCTTGAGCAACCAGTGAAGCTTAGGAAAGTTAGAAAATATCTTGAGCACAAGGAGACACTTTTCATTACTGATCTCTTCTTCCAAGAATCTTCCTGTTTTATACAGTTGGTTTGCTCCTTAATGAGACCAGTGCACTAAGAAGTTCTTTTCAGAAATTTAGTTTCATTAAAATTGAAGAACATTTAATTAAAGAGTGAGGCATGTATTCAGTTTTTAAAGTCAGTTTTACCATAATATTTTGCTGTAAACTCTCACTGTACTACTTAGAACTTCATTGAGAGAAAACTTACTGTAAAGCCTCATGTATCTCCAGTTTCCCCTGGAAGTGAATCAGCTACATTTGCAAGTGCCATAAAATCCTGTGGTTGGATTTTTTCCCCCAAAAAAATCAACATTTTTCTCTTAAATGAAAATCAGGAAGTCCATTGTCATCTTAGAATGAAAATTGGTGTGAAAACCAGCAGGACGGCTGGTTCAAAGCCTCTGTATTAGGTTTTGCAACTGTCCAGTTCATATCTTCAGCAGACTTTTCATATGACCTAGGATAAATGGTGTGGTCTCTCAGTCATGGAGATTAAACGGCCGGCTAACACAGAATGCTGGGGTTTGTATATGATGTTTTGTATGTAACATCTAAATTCTGTCTTGGTTCTATTTTAAGTGCTTAAGATCTCTACAAACCTGAACTGTAGTCCTTATTGCTGGATGTAAGATAATTACTCTATGCAGGCATGTAACAAAAGTAATTGTATAAAAATCTGCAAGCATTAAGTTACTGCCACCACAGGGCTAAGTCTTTTCTAAAGCGGAGAAAGGTTGTACTTAAAGATGAAAGAGCAATTAAAGAATATATTATTGAGAGTATTTTAGTTAGTTTGGTACATTATCTGATTTTATGATAGAGATTAGTTGTTTTTGCAATATTAGGAAACTAAAGAATTATGCCAAAAAGGTCAGAAAGAAAACGTTCTTACTAGTTTGGGCTTATTAAGGTTTTAATCACTATAAATGACCCAGGTTTAATTGAGTTTCTGAGCATGTAGGTCAAACTGGCCGGTGAGCCAAATCTTAAAGACCTCAATCAGGCAAAATTCTTGAAATCAAGAGGGGATTTGTTTCAGTACAGGCAGAAATGTGTAATAATTGGCTTTAAAAATGCCAAGTCGAGCAAGTACAAAAGTCTCTGGCTTCAGAAGCACAGAAATATTTTCTTTAGAAATTCAAATAAACCCATAATGCTCAGTAAAATTGTTGTGCTGCAAGAAGTGAAAAATAATCAAGTGCTGGAAAAAAGGCAATGAAGATTATGCCTGATTCGATATAAATGGAGGCAAAAGGGCAGTGGAGGGCAGTACAGTCAAGTAGTAAAGTTCAGTTTAGCAAGTTCTTAAAGTAAGAAATGTGAACACTGTGGAAAAAGTAGATTTGAGACGTGTATAAATAACCAGAGCAGAACAAGACTAATAAGAGAAGCAAGTAACTAAGTAATTCAGAAAGGGAATACTCTAGCATGCTTTCAGTTGCTCAGTGTCTATCATATTTACTGGTCTGGTTGTTGCCCCTGTGGTCATTCATGATTTTTAACCTTCAATAAAATTGCACCTGCATGTTAAGAGCTACATATTTAGGAAAAAAAAACCCAAACCAAACAAGCCACCAGAAGTGGTGAAGTTGATAAAAGGCTACAGTGGTACCTGGGTCTGGCTTCAAGGTTCCCAGTTTATTCTTTCTGTATTTGCGTATCTCATATGGCCTTCATGAACTTCAGCTTTTGTATTTCAGTGTTCCAAATCCTGTGAAGGAGGATTTCGGGTTCGAGAGGTACGATGTCTGTCAGATGACATGATAGCCAGCACTCAGTGTGATCCACAGCTCAAACCTGAAGAAAAAGAACCATGTAACACGCAAGATTGTATCCCTGAAGTAGGTAAGGAAGAGGAAACTTCTGCTTTAAATATGGAACTCCATCTAGTGGAGAAAATATTTAATACTCTTGCAGAGGTGTTGAAGTATATTTTCTTGAAGTCCAGGGCTTTATTTTTGCTCTTTTCTGTAGTGTAAAAGCAGGCTTTAATTTCCAGTTAAAAACTTTTTTCTTGTAACATGTAAGAAACTGGCTTACATTTGAAGTTGCTGAGAGTGTGAGAGATCTGCTTCTGTGAAAATAGAGTGTGTTTTTATGCCGCCTCCTTGCATTCTTAAAGGTTTCTCTTGGCAGAGTCTTTAAAACACAAAAGGGATTGTGTATGATATGCTGTATTTTATAACAGTATATTTTGTAAGGGCAATTAAGCCATTTTCTTTTATGCAAGGTAAATGCCCACCTACATAGAATTTGGCTTTAGAGTTAGTCAGTCAACTCATACAGATTTGATTTTAATAGTAACAAGGATGAGTAGGGAAAGAAAGATGCAAATGTATAGAAACACATTGTACAACAATGTTGTACAATGTTCAGCTGATTATTATTTAAGTTAATAATATATTAAAAAAACAGTATACCAAAAACCAGCCACACACCCACCCACACAAACCCCCACAAGAGGATAAATAGGAATAGGTGCATTTTTTTCCATAGTTTTATGTATCTTTCTATTAAATTTAGAAAATCTTGAATAATCTAACTAATTTGCATTGGTAGCCTATTTTAACCTGACTGTGAATGTTTAAATACAGGTGCAAGGGATTTCACGTGGTAAAAAACACGAGGTTGGTTATTTGTTGCTCTAACACTGTTTTTCTTAGTTTCTTATCTTCTTTCTTTTTCTCCACAGATGAGAACTGCAAAGATAAATACTACAATTGCAATGTGGTGGTTCAGGCCCGGCTCTGTGTCTACACCTATTACAAAACAGCCTGTTGTGCATCCTGTACACGTGTGGCAAACAGACAATCTGGGTTTCTAGGACGTAGATAACAAATACTCTTCTACTCAAAGTGGCAATCTCAGTCTTCAGATGGCGCTTGAACAGTGTTACTGTTTGACTACAGCAGGTTTTAGCTTCTTAGAGATGGGTTTTATATTGCTGAGTACATCAAGACTATGGTTAAATTTCACACCCTTTCAGTTACAGTTATTGTGCAATTATCTTTTTTTAAAATGTTTGTTTTAAACCCACAATCTTTTTAAAGCATTAATTTTTAATGATACTATTCTTTGCACCTGCTCATCAGATAACTAATTATTTAAAGAATATACCAGCCTTAGTATTGTGAAATTAATGAAAACTAGATCAGTCACAGGCAATTACTGGAGATATTTGACCAGTATGAATACAGCTACTGCATTATTTTCTGAGTGCTTACTCTTACTTCGTATTTTGGACTGCCTTAAATTAGGTGACTAAATCAGTGAAAAATGCACATGAGAAAAATTACTTCACAAAGAACCAGACCCTTGAAGATCCATTTACCATCAGTTTGTTAGAACTCTAACGTATATTTTTAATTACTTTGGTCCATTCATAATAAAGTAGAGTCACTGTTAAGCTCTCTCAGTTGTACTTTTAAGTAGCTTCCTGTCCTCAGGCAGCAAATATATTTATGCACTTGACTGCCAAAAAGTGCCTTCATATTTAATTCATAAATTCTTGAAGTTATACTTTTCTAATTTTGTATGGATTTTAAATACATCACCTACCAGAGTGCCACTAAACCCTTTAAGTCTTTAACAACTGCAGCTGTCACTGAGACAGGTTAACCAGAATGTTGAAGAGCCTTTGCTGCTATAAAAAAGGTAATTGTTTCCTTTGGCAAGGTCTTCTTCCTGTAGAACAGTTATTTCAGTGAACTGGTATCTTGCCTAATGTCTTGTCTCTGCACTATTGCTTAACAACTGCCATACCAAAGTAATTTGTCCAGACCTAGTCTGGATATGTCACCAGTTTCTGAAACAACTACCAAAGGATGCAGGCCTCTGTGCTTTAATAGTAGTCTGTTACTTTTGGTACCAGGCAGCGGTATGAGTGTAACAGCTGAATATCTGTAAAAAGGAGATGTTAGCTACTGACATTCTTCAGATTTTGATCAGTTATTACAACATACTGGTCTTTTCTTAGTGTTTCATCCTGCAGATCTACTCCTGTCGCTCCTTTTCTACTACTCAAGAATAGCTCCAGACTTAGAGCTGAATTGGTGATTTTTCAATTCTGTAATTACAGTAGTCAGCCTTGGGACTTGCTAAAAGCGAACTGAATGTGCCATGTTTTGCACTATCTGCACGTTCTCTGTTCCTGAGAGGTCTTTCAAATGTGTAAATAAGGCTGAAGGATAAACCAAACCGCTCTGCATATTCAGCTTTTTATTACAGCATATTGCTTGTAAATTGGTGGTAACCCAGCTGTGCATCTATTTCTAAGGTGCCTATTGTCAGAGTTCAAAAAACATTTTAATAATCTATGCTAAGTCACTCCCAGTGATACGATACAACAGTGATTAAGTGACCTGCTGCTGCTGAAGAGCCATGTTTGAGCCTCACTGTGTATTCTTCTCTTCTTACTGACTTGGTGGAGAGGATGTAGAAGACAGAATAGAGACAGACCTTAGATTTTTTTTATTTTGGTCACTGATGAAACATGTGTTTTGGACATGATGAACTACTATTGTTTGAATGAGTGAAATGAAGAAGTGTTTCCCCCAAAATTGATAGTTACTCTTTGTGACTATAAACCAATGATGTCTGTTTCTGTACACCTTGATCTGGCTTTTTCACTGTAACGAATTGATATAAAGCTGTTATAAACGGAAATTAGAATTAGAAAACCTTTAATTTCATGAATCATTCACAGTCATATTCCCTTGTATTATAAAGGTTTATATATGAAAGTAACATACAGGATTGTGATCATTTTATATCCCCTAGATTCTTAACCAAAGAATAATGTGAAGAAAGTACAGCATAAACAACTCTGGAATCCAGTGTTTGTAAATACAGATTTTCATCTGGGTATCTCATTGCAGCAAATCTTGACATACAGTATGTAATTCTTGATGTTGTCTCTTTTGTCCCAAGTGTGTCATGCCAGCTTGAGGGAATACCTGTCCCATAAAAAGGCTTTCTGAAAACCTCAAGGTTAATGATAATGCAGAGAGGAAATCAGGTTTGCAGTCAGTTCACAGAACATGATCTGCTTGCACACACTTTTGGCTATGGGACAGCAACTCAGAACACAAACAGGTGATCCTGGTCTTTTATAAAATATGTTAATTTTGCTCTGAAATTAGCCATTAGGTTATTTTACAAAAAATGATCATCTTGTAGGCTCCATTAAGGTGCCACTAAAGTAAACAGAGTTCATGGGAGCTAAGTATCAAAGAATATAGACATACACATATCACCATAATCCTGTATTACGTCTAATGTATACAGCTTTGTGAATTGAATGCAGTGAGTTGTGGTTGTACAAACTGTACTTTTTAGTAAAGGGACGATTTTCAGATGTACCAGATAAAGCAAAAATAAGATTGTGTCACCTAATTAAACATCAGAGAATAAGGAAACTGCAGAATGTTGCAGAACTTAAATCATTTATCATCTCTTCTTGTGTGTCAGCATAATCAAAGTAGTTGTTCCTGCTAAATGAACTAATGAATCTTTCTTTCCAGTGCTTTTATGTAGTAATATACTATGTACAAAGTAAGTGCTACATAAGATTTCACCATCACACAAAGTGCACTTTTGAAAATGTTGCTTTAGCAACTGTTTATTTTAATAGAGCAGTGCACCAAGTTGGAATGATGCCTGCAGAGGGCCTGATTTTACTTTCATTGTAAATCAGAGGTGGACTTAATGAATGCAGTAAGTAGACTTACAGCAGGTGTAAAACCAATATAAGTAAGGGATGATGGAGGCTTTTGAGCCTGAAAGCTTTAATTTCTTTTTCTGACATTTTAACACCATCAAAATCCCACAGAATGGTGGAAAAAAAGTGCTTCCTTGTCTTGAAGATTTTCACCTTACACAATCCAGTAACACCAGAGTAAGTGTAGGAAGACTGCTGCAAATTGTTGATTTAAGGAGTCTAAGTAGCTTAACTGCTTATAGGGGTAAAATCCACATGCAGTTTTCATGTCTTGCAGACATGCAGCTGGCCAAAATCGCCTCCATCCAGAGCAGGCTCTGTGTTCCAGAGAACTCTCTTTCTGGAATAAAGGACTGCTGGTGCAGTTGTTTATCAAGTTATCAAGGGTCCATCAGGGTTTGCTAGCTCCTGCACAATGTCAGATCCAAACATATGTGGGCAGAATTGCTTGTATATAGGAATTGGATGCCAAGTTTGAGAGCTCTTACTAGCAGCTCTAAATTCCTGGAGTTCTCCCTTCTGACTAGCTGAGGAAACTGAAGATGATGGTGTGGAAGCATGAGAGGTTGCTCCTGTGGGAATGACCCTTTGTCTGACATGGCCAGCAATGAGACAGAGTTAGTATCTGCTTTAGTGTCTCTGACCTTCAGTCCCCAGGGTTCTCAATTAGGGACGAGCTTGTTAGCAGGCAGTTGAGTGCTGGGGAGAGCACTGCAGGAGACATGTTCTTGGAAGCCTGCTAGCCTGGAAGTGCAGCTGTAGTGTATGCCCAGTGATGCGATGCAGGACTACCTCAGTATCTCTGCACAGGGAACTCATATCTTCCTCATTACACACTCATCCATTTTCTCTTTTTTTTTCCCCCAATACTTCAGCAAATGGAGAACTTTCTGTATGAATAAAGCAGTGCTTGATGTTGTTGGTTAAATCCCAGTTTTATGATAGTGTGGTGCAGTTCAGAGTTTGGTCCTTTTATACAGAAAGATGTGTCACAGAGGATGTTAGGTTATTTGTTCATAAACTTGATAGAAGCGGTCAGTGTAGCCCTGTGAAACTCATAGAGCAGAAGACCACAAGGGCAGCAGTACTGTCAGGACCTTGCTACTTAACTTTGCTTATGTTGGAGTCCTAGAAGGTGCCACTGAAGGAGGTAGATGCTGGAAACAGCTTATGGCTAGAAAAAGGAAAGGTTATGCCTTCCTGAAGGAAATACTTTGCTTCAACTCTTTGTATCTATGCCACCATAAGTAGTAAAATGTGCTTTCCAGGGCTTTGCTTTTCTTCATCCTCATCCCAACTTGTCTCCCTTTAACACCCACAAGCATTCTGCCCTTCCTCTCATCTCACTTCCATCGCTTTGTCCTTTGGGTAACAATATTTGATTTTGCAGAATTACTGAACTGGCCATTTGGTTGATAAGAATCCATGCTAGAAATAGACCCAGCTACTTAAAAGAACTATATTCCTGCCAGTCCAGTGGTCTGTTTGGTTTTGTGGGGGGTTTTTTTGTGTGTGTATGTGTCCATGATGGCTAGTTTTAAATGCACATTATTAAAGTACCTACTGAATTCATTTCTGTGCAATGAACCTGTGATTCCACAGCTATTGAAGTATGTAGTGGCTCTTCATATAAACATTTATTGCATAAAAAAAGAGAATTATTATCTCCACAAAGGAAAAACTGGGTGTCTACGTGGTTTTCGTGAGACTTACACTTAGCGTCTCTGTCTTTGTAAGAGCTGTTTTGTGCATTAAGCAGGTAATGTGCATGTCTGTAATTGGAACACACAAAACATGAACATTTGAGCACAGAAAGTAAATTTCCTTTATTCCTAAGGTACAGAATATGTTTGTAGGGGATACCTTAGCTGTTTATTTAGAAAATGGAGTAAAATAATTTTATCAGAAATGAAAAATCACCCACTAAGCATTTTCAGTATATTTTCAAGCAAATTTGTCATCACTGTAGTATCTCAGTATTGTTGGTGTTCAGACCTGGTGAAAGGGAGAGAATTCCATTTAAGGGAACTCACACCAGACCCAAACTCAGCTCTGCTTCTCACCTTTTAGCAACCAGAAGTTCTGAAGAATGTGAGTTCCCCATCTTCTGTATCCCTGTTTACTATAATGTGTTATAGATAACTATATCTGGAGAGGAGCTTAATTTTGAGCAATCACTGACTTTCCAGCGACAGCTGTCATTGCTGCTTGCCCTGGATTGTTTTGTCCATGCTGTGTTTGGTCTCTCGACACCAGTGGTCTTCATAGGGGTTGGGTACGTACAAACTTTTGAAGTCCCATCATAGTCACTCAGGATCTACATAGAGGATCAGGAAGGATTAGAGACAAAAGAAACCCTAACTTTTTTAATATGTATAAAATTTTCTACTTGACCCTCATAATTGATTTTGGCAGAAAGATATACTTTATTATAACTTATTTTGTTATTTGTAAATACAAGATGTCTATGGGAAATATGTAATTCTGAGCTGTGTCTATGGAACAAGCCACTGCACCAAAATATTTCAAATATTTAGAATAGGCAGATTTTTTTATTAAAAGGGACCTAATACATATTTATTTACATGCACGATTCAAATTTTGCCCAGCTTTTTCATTTTACTAACCCAGCTTTTTAGGGAATTTTATAGCACAGGTATTACATATATATTTTTGTATATATGTCATACTGTAAATCCATAATACAATTTTCTAAACTTTCTTATTAGCCAGTTCCTTGAGTGAATTAAAGGGGGAGAATATAGGCAAATTGTTTTCTGACTCGTTCAGGAATATGTATCCATGGCAATGCACCTGAACCAGAACTGTACAGCATCCTTTCCATATTGTATACATTTTCTCTTTGATGAAAAATGTTAACTATTTTTGTTTATGACTAATTTATTTTTTATTATTGTGAAAAATAAAGTAATTCAAGATGAATTTGTGACATGCTATTTTTCTTACTTCATTTGTTCTTCCAGAGCTTCTTCAGAATTAAGTACAAGTATCAACAAGGGATGCACACTAAGGAAATCCTCACTCAAATTTAGAAGTGGACAAAACATAACCATGTTGCAAAAGGCTGCATAAACTGTGCTGCAGCCTTGCACAAGTGATAGCAGCATCCTGACAGACTGCCCCTGAGACACTTGTGTCTGGTACCCACTGGGAAGGCAGCTATTTCCCGGTGGTCCATGAGGGCCGTTCATGTTCTCAGCAGATTTGCTCCCTATGTATTCTCACCTTTCCTGTCCATGTGCAGGATAAGGGTCCGCAACGGGCAGAGTCTGTTTTCTGGAGGCTGGATACACCCCCCTTCCTGGAGCAGCAGGGCCTGCTGTGCCAGGGCTGAGCTGGTGTTCTGAGGTTTGGAATCTTGCAGTTCTTTGGAATTGCATCTGGTTTTCAGTCGCTGCTTTACCAGTGGAAAATCGGCGACGTGACAGCAGGATAACCTAGTGCCACAGAACACTGTGGCTGCACCCCGCAGAACACATCCCGCTGCTGAGGGAGCATGCACGCTGCGGGTGGAATTCCTGCTGGCAGCTGGAGAAGGACTTTTTCCCCACTGTAGCATAACCAGACCAGCACTACAGTTACATTTCATTGTCATTTCACTGTAAATAAGTGAAGTTCCAAGGCAGCAAAACAACACCTGAACCTCTCCGGAGATGCTGTTATGTGCCCTTTCCCCTTCGCCGGTACGAGACATTGAGCGCAGCTCCACACAGACGGGAGCCCCCATCCTGCGCTTAACGCTGAGCGCCGCAACCTGAGCCATGGCGCCGGCGCGGGGGGAGGACGGGAGGGACGGGGCGGGGCTGTAGGCACGCGCCAAGGCCTTTGGTGCGCGCTCCGCGGCTCCTGCCCCGCGCAGCGTCCGCGGGTGTCCGCGGTGCCGAGCGCGCATCCGCGCCGCGTGTGAAGCAGAGCGGGACCGGCCTGGGGTGCCCTCCCTGCGCCCAGGGCGTGCTTCCCCTCTGTGTGTGCTCTGCCCATGGCGAGGTGTGTATCTGTGTTTAATAGGCGTTCGGGTTTTAAGAAAAAGTAGAACGGGAGTTGTTAAGCCGTAAAATGATACAATAATAAATTCTTTGGTCTTCTTCCATGTGTTCAGGGTAAAATCAGGAGACTTGTAACAGATGCAGTGCTATTTCCCCCCAGTCTTTGTTCAGCAGTGAGGTGGTCACAGCATCTGTGGTGTTTTGTCAGAGCCTTCGCACCTGAGCAGCATGAGAAGGGTTTCACATGACATGTGCCCCGTTTCAGGCCGCACACAATGGCTTCAGTATTTTCCATGGCTGTGCCAGGAGTGGACCTGGGTGCAGGCAAATACAGAGGCTGTAGCCAAAGGCATATAAGCTGTGTGCAGCCCTGGCTGATCAGCTGTTGAGTGTAGAGGGCTCATTTTTAATGCCTCGATCCACACCTGATTTCTGTGTTCAACTTTGTCAGTTCACAGCATTCCTATGCAAGCAGTCTTATGTAGCTGTAGCTAGCCACATTTAAAGGAAGTGGGAACCAAAGGAAACCATTATGGAGAGTTTATTGATGAGATAAAATCGAAGAGTTGCTTTTAAGAGAACCCAAACTCGTAATTTTGGCTTTCCACACATGCAAGTTCCAATGAGGAACAAATACACCAAGGTCAGTGCTGCCTTCCAGTCCTGTTTTCAGATACAGCTGGGCTGATCTTAGCATTGGTATAGAATCAGCACCCGCCTTACATAAGGTCAGCTTTGGTGTTTTTTTTGAGGTGTATGAATGCAGAGTGAGAGAATGTAGTGTAACACCTATCCAGAAAGAAGTGCAAACCTCTTCACAGAATAGCTGAGCTGGAAAGGCACCTCTGGAGGCCATCTACTTCAATGCCCTTGCTCAAAGCAGGGTCAATAACAGCAGGTTGCCCACAGCCATACCTGATCAGGTTTGAATATCATCATCCAAAGCTGCTTTCTTATTTTCAGATGGAATTCACTGTTTATTTGGTTTGTGCCCATTGCCTCACTGCACACACCTGAAAAGAGCCTGGTTCTGTTGGCCGCAGTCCTTCCAATCATGTATTTACACACAGAATTGTAATTTTGGCTTAAAACTTCCCTGCAGCCTTGTTAAAAACAAACAACAAAACAAAACCAAAAAATGAACAGATATCCCACTTATGCTGTTTAAATCGCTTGTTTACTGAATTACTTGTCATCAGCTGTTACTTGTTGCCATATTACACAACACAATTTTCTGCAATTATATGTTAAGCAGCTCTTTTAGTAGATGGGTGCTCAGAAAATTGAAGTGGATCTTCAGATTTTTCTCCTGTGGCAAGACACAAAAGGAGAATTTTTACATAAGTCTCAGGTTTGACCTTCTTTAGGAGTTGTACCCATACTGAAATGCCACTTTGGTCTGTTTTGAGCTTTTGTTTTGTGGTTTCCAAGGCACGTTCTACTTCACTGTATCAGCAGTCAGCCTTTTCCTGAGCAGCAGGTTAGATGCAAGTAAATAAGATGTCTCCTTTTGGATCCTGTGTCTAAATTTGCTACTGGGAGAATGGAAGTTGTGTCCTTGCTCTGCTGGTTTTTGACAATTCTGTCCTTACTAACTTGCATTTGTCTGACATGCTGTGAGAGACTTTTATCCCAGGACTAGTTGCTCCTGACTTCTGTGGGTTGTTAACGCTTGTAGAATGGTAAGCTGATCTTGTCTCCAATAGAGCTTTTTTTAACCCCACATGCATTTCAAATGAAGTTGAGAATACTTCTGTTCACCTGACTTAGATGGTTTATGTACTAGGTTGCTAAGGAAAGTAAGACCTATGTAAAATTGTATTAGGCCTTTGATTCTGTTTCAAGTGCCAGAAGAAAAACAGGCCTATTTACTCAAGTGATTCTAAAAAACAAGGATTTTTTCTTTACCAGTGATGTGGAGGCAAGGCCCAATTAAGTCAGGGTGATGTTAATGCTCCTCATTAAGAACAAATTAATATTCAACATTAATGTTTTTTCCATATGTAGTTTATGAAAGAAGGGAGAAATATTATGTAATACAACCCCTTATTATTATTACTCTTCTATTTCAGTGGAAATCTATGTGGTTTTTAGAAATACATGGATTTCTAAAATTTAATGAATGATATGGAGCAAGTGTAAGTGAAAACAGATGTGCAGGAGGTACAGATGGATTTACAACTGTCATCAGTGCCTTCCACTGCTGAATTTGTTCCGAAGCACACTTTTTGCTCTGGAGACTTTTTAACTGCTAGGGACAAATGGTCACTCCTTACTGGAGGAAGTTGAAGGGGAGTGCTCCATAGTCGCTTTCTCTGAACTCTGGAGAATATTAAGATTGGAATGTCAGTTGTGTTGTTTTATACAGTTGAAATGCCTGTGAAGATTTGATTGGAATCTTGAGATCCAAAGCAGAGATTCTGGTATAAAGCACTTACTGAGTGGAGGAAAGGAAATAAATGCACGTAAGTGTCTGGCACAGCTTTGGGGACTGTAGATCATTTCTGTTGATCTTTTCTTCATTGCACTTGCCTGTTCTATTATGTTTGTTCTTTGTCACTCGTTTTTCTTTGGGATAAACTGAAATAAAAGTGAATGTTTGAAGAAGGAGAACTGACTTTCAAAGGAGGAAAAATCCGGTAGGTGCATCAGGAACCAAAAGTAAATTTTTTCTAATATTAAAATAGCTTTCATGTTGCATTCCTACTTAGTCATTGTGAAATTTTGAGTAAGGCATAGAAAAATAAATACTTGAAGTGCACATAATACAGAATTGCCGTAATGCACCTGCACTGTAATTGCAATTACCAGGACATATAAATGCAAATGGATCAGAGAAACATACCAGTAATTGTCAAAAAATTACATTGTGGGCTTTCAATTTAATTGGTGTTCTGCAACTGTAAGATTGTTAGTTTGTGCCAGACTATGTCATGGTTTCACCCCAGCCAGCAACTCAGCCCCGCACAGCCCCTTGCTCACTGCCCCTGCATCAGGATAGGGGAGAGAGTTTCAATAGTAAAAGTGAGAAAACTCATGGCTTGAGATAAAGACAATTTAATAGGTAAAGCAAAAGCCATGTGCACAAACAAAGCTGTGTCCCAAGTGTGTCCCCTCCCAACTTCTTGTGCACCCCAGCCAGCTTGCTGGCTGGGTGAGAAGCAGAAGAGGCCTTGACACTATTTAAGTACTGCTCAGGAATAACTAAAACATCCCTGTGTTTATCAACACTGTTCCCACCACAGCTCCAAAATAAAGCCACGTACCAGCTGCTTTGAAGAAAATCAACTCAATCCCAGCCAAACCCAGCATAAACTGTTATTTGGAATTCATTATTTGGAACACAAGTAATCTTTCTCCAGTGTGATAGATAAGCCGGAATCTGAAAGTTGTATCTATGAACTGTACCTTTCTGAATTCTTTTGATAAAAATACCAATAATGTAATTCTCCAACATTCCAATTTGGTTTCTTGCTATACATGTTAAACAAACAACAACAAAAAAACCCAAACAAACCAAACAAATCACCCCGCACCTTAGTAGATGTTCTCTGCAGTTGTGTGGCTTATACCTGGACCTTAGCATCTTTAGTTCAATTTCTGAATCTGAAGTTAGATGACTGAAATGGCGCTAGATCACAGTTACAGTAATCCAGTTGGATCCTTTTAATATAGGGAACTGTCTTCATCGTGTAATTATTTTTGCTTTATATTTATATGTATGACCAAGAGATAGCCCTTGTGAGGAAGAGGTAGCAGCTATTTTCAGTATCCTCAGGCTCTGGTAATGGTGAACACATGCAAACAGTTCCAATTCAAATTACCAGCTGGCTGTTACATTGTCATGTGTCCCTGTGTGCAAGGCTGACAGAAAGCACAAAGTGTGCCAGGCAAAACCAACCATTTTGGTATTGAGTTGTGGTGGAGCTTTGTAAAGGTAACCTTCCTCACTGTGGAAGACTCCTGAAATTGCTAGTAAGAGTCTACAAAAGCATGAATTTGGTGGTTGGAGAGGAAATTGACAAAATACCAAGGGGGCTACACCAGACTGCAATACCAGCCATTCACTGGTCAAAAACATTTCTTTTACGTGATTGGATCTACTGTTACCTGCAAGATAATATCAAAACTACTTGTGTGTTGCTGTGGAAAGTGCACGAAATTATGTATTCTTTCACTTAGGACATGGCTGGCTGTTGTTCCAGCTTTGCATAAGCCTTGGAAGGGATGTACCTTCTGACTTCATAGTGAAATAGGAAGAAACGTGCCAGTGGAAGAAAATGTTACTGAAGCTGAAGATGATGCTTTTGGAGCAAGTCTGAGGTATCTTCTGTTGTTTTTCTAAAGGACTGTTCAGTTTATTAGCATGTTACTGTTTCTTGGAGAAGCATCCAAAACGCTTCTACTGTGGAGTAATTTGTTTTTACAAGCAGCAGCGATAAGCAAAGAGCTAAAATTATCACTGTTTTTCCACCAGTAGGATGTTCTCTTTGAACCGGATTTCCTGCTGTCTGAAATAAGTCTCTTGGCGGTCTTGTTTGTTTTGTGGAAAGAATGCTGCCTTTATTTTTTTCTTTTTTTTTCCTTTCCTTTTTTGCAGTTGAAGGTTAACTTTTCTTGGAAATGATTGCTATTGCCTTAAGAGAGTATGCTAAGGTTACAGGCTGAAGAAGTAGAAGTAATGTGACTTGCTTAAGAAGACTGTCATACATTCACTAGGTCAGGTGGGCTTTTAACTATGAGTGAATGCTGTTTGGTTGCTGCAGAATAAAGGAAAGGCAAGTTTGTAAAATCCAGGCCAGCTTAATTGCCGAGAGCACCTGCCTGAAAAATCATTTTTGCTTTGTAGCTGAACCACCTTGCTTAGCATTGAGTTCTGATTAAGACTGGAGAATAAAATATCATAATACCTCGTATTTTCATCCTAGAGGTTGGTGAGTGATGTGTTCAGCTACTTAAATGCGCAGGTGTTCAGTCACTTTTCTGATGTGTTTTGACTCCAAACTCTGAAGAACTGGGAGCCCATAGCAGCAGTAAACCTTTATGCTATTTCAACAATGAAATAGTGAAGGTGAGAAAGGGAGAACATACATGCAAATGTTTTATTAACTTTTGCACAGCTGTTAGGAGAGCACCCTGGGAAAACATGTTTATTCGAAAGATTGCTTTCAATTTAAGGAGAGAGATATTCTGTGCATACTTCACATTCTAGCACTTAGAACACTGTGTCCATTTTTAATCATGTTCTTACTGGAGTAATTTGACATATAATACTTTTAATTTAAGATGTCTTTATTGCATGAACTACTGTTTTTCATTAAAACATCTTTTTTTACATTAAACTGTAATAATTTGATTCCCTTTAAGAAGTAAAGAATGATGGCAACAGATAATATGTGTATGGAAGACGTGCAAATAGTGGATCACCTTCTTAAGTTCTTAATTCCTATGGATGTATACTTTCATGAATGCACATTTGATTTCCATGTTTTATGCAAGCACTTCTAAGGGCAAGAATAGAAATCCAAATTGTGAATTGTAACTGTAATCTGAAATCAGTAGAATGAAATAAAATAGAGGAAGATTACATTATAAAATACTGCACTTGGTATGTAAAATTAAATGATCAAATGAATCTGGTGAATAACTGCATTGGAAGAAAAGTCAAATAGATGATTAGTTACAGGTAGCATGTAGCAGTGGCTTTAACAACCTTGAGTTCTTGCGAGAGTAATGATTTCTCTCTCACTAGCATTAAGAAGATCTGTACTGAAATTATATGTGATACAGAGAGTATTACTGGTGAATTGAAAGGAGTCTGGAAAAGGGAAAGCCAAAATGTTTGCCTCTATCCACTATGAGCAATTTTTAATTGAGTTAGCTTTGTTTATTCTGGAAGAGGAAGCCTGGACATGGATTTAACAGTCCGCAGTGTGAATTTATTTTAGGTTTTTTGATGTAATTATTTTGACCATTAGAAGGCTAATGATCAAGAAGAGACTTGAAAGGATAAGGGGAAAAAAAAAGGCAATCTAATTTTAAAGAAGGAAGATTGCATTTACCATGTGTAAATAACAGTTATTTTCTGACTGGGGGTGATATGGTAGAACTGTTGTAGGATAAGGATGGTTTAGACAGAAGTCTATTTTTTAATCTTGCCTCAGGAGAGGAAGATGGACTAAGCTCTTTTGAAACTTCTGTTGACTGTATTGTGCAGCAGTAACATTAAGAATAATAAAGTGTATTTGTCTTGGGTGATCTGTATCCTGTGAAATGAGGAATAAGCTGTGCTTCATTTCAGGAAATAAGCATGTTTGGGGGGGGTGCTGAAAGAAAAGTCTTGTTTTGATTCAGGATCTGGCAGGAGTGGGTAAATACATGACATTTATATACAACCTCAACTTGCAGTGAGCATCCAGTTTATTTTTATTTTCATGAACTCTGAGTACTTGTTTCTGTGCTACAGAGCAATAGTTCAGTTGTCATGCAGCTAGATTCCTTTCCTACTTCAGGGATATGCTTTTGTTCAGGGTTTTTGTTTGGTTGGAGATTTTTTAAAATTAATATGTATTTTAAAATATGTATTTGTAGAAAGCACATTCTTTTATGCATTTCCTAGTTATGAAAAGTGGATCCTCCAATCCTATAGTTTCTGGAGACTTGTGCTCCTTCTTATGTATGGGCTTGTTCTCATTGTGTTGGAGTTGAACTTGAATGTCTGGCCTTGGAAACGTCAGGCTGAAGTTTTAATTTGCCTGTATTTACTTTTCCAGCCAAAGGCCTGTATTGCTTAACACCACTCTTCCCCACTCATTCTTTCGATCATCTTTCTTGCATACCTGCTTCTTAATTTCTTGCATACCTGTTCTGTCTTTTGCAGGCTGAATTTTCAGTCCATAGGCGTTTTCTATTGAACAGCAAGAGACATATAATCCAAAGATGTCAATCAAAGCTTGAATAACGTGCCTCCATAAATTGCTAGGATATCTGGATTTGAATTTCTAAAGTGTTAATGTGAAAATACAAACTTTCTTTTGTGAGATTCCTGCAATATCTGAACATTCAACATTTTAGCGTAGTCATGTGGTTCCCGAGTTGTCACTTTTCCTAGAATCAGTTCAATAACATACTGAAATCAAGCAGTAAATCCACTGTGATTATGAACATTGTTAGCAAAAAGGCCGAAGCACTTGGCTGTGGACATGAGCGATGACTGATTAGGCCAAGAGTGCTGTAAAACTCAGTTGCCATTTCTGCCATTCCTTTTCAACTTCTGCTGCTGAAAACTGGTGATTTTGCTTTTAGAAGAGTAGAAGGAATGACTGCTCTCTTCTCCCCCTGCTTCCAAATGTAAAGTTGTAGTTCTCGATGTTAATATGGTATCAGTGCCTTTAGCATCTTTTCAGTCCTGTGTTGGAAAGGCGTGGTTTAATTCAGCATGAGTCATCTTGGATTAATCAATAATAATGCCCGCATAGCTGCGTGTGGTACAGTATTTGAATCTTTTTATCACTCAGAATAAGAATACAATCAAATACTCGAAAGTAGTTATCAGCTAGTTTGCTTTATTCAGTTTGGCTCTACAGCCTCTTAGTATTCTGCAGGAGATGCAAAGTCACTTTTTACTAAAGAAGAACAGGTTTGGGTTTTTTTAGTTTAAGGTTTTTAATATTTATTGGAAACTAAAATCTGCCACTCTTTGAAGGGAGAGTCTTTGTAAGTGTTTTCATCAAGATAAATTTAGTATCCTGAGATCTTTTATTTAAACACCTGTATTTCAGTTATGTATCCACATTTTGTGTTTTAATGTGCTTTGATAATCAGCATGGTAATATCGGAATACATTTTGCACTGAACATGTGCCAAGTCCTGCCTACTCCCTGGGTGCAACCTTTCTTTTTTTGTTTTTTCCTTTTTTCCTGCACTTATTACCAACAACAGAAAAGTTGGAGAAAAGTTGGAAAGGAATTTAATTCTAAAGCTTAGGTCCTTTCAGAGTCTGTGCTCATACAGCACCCATATGGGTAGGTCACCTCCCTTTTACTTGACGTAGATGCGTCTAGCCTGAGGCAGCATGTAGCCTGCAGGCACTTGAAGCACAGATAAGATAATTTTGAAATAAAATTGACTCAATTTATTTTCATTTAAAGTAATGCCATTAAGGAAAGCAGTCTTTTCCATTACTGGAATTCTGGTTATTACAGAGCAGAGGGAGTGGAAATTGTGTTTGTAGTTAGGAATTACATTGCCTCTGCAACCTTCTATTTCAGATTTCTATGGGCATATTGTAACTTTTCAGTTACAAAATATTAGCTGCAGTTGAGACTGCAGGTGGCTCATAGCAGAGAAGGCCAAATAACAATGTGTAGTGACTATAGCTCATATGAGTATGAACACTCCATTTTCACTTTTTTTGCTGTGCTTTTTTTTTTTTCACTCACTTCATCGTTTATGTTTTATCTTTCAACATGAGTCAGCAGTTAGATGTGCTTGAGAAGTGGCATAAGTTTTCTTTGTACAGTACCTTTCATTTTCAGAACATTGCAGTATGCTTTCCAAAAATTGGAAACTTGGCAGCACAAATTCTTTAACAGTACTTTGCTCATTTTATGGTGAAGACTTCATGAGGAGTTCTCTTGAACTAGTAGAAAAGACCTGTAATACCTCTTCTGTCAGAGGGCTGTGAGAGTAATGAATCTCCCAAGAAAGCCTTCTCTGCTACTAACCCATATCATCTTTGCTAAGAGAAAGTTCTAAGCAGGGTGTGGATCAGGTTGTTGATTTCTGTTTTCTCCTGATGCAGTAATAATGAAGAAAATATAACTGTTTTTTCCACATAGAAATCTGAAGTATGATGCACCTACATGAGTAACTTTCATTAACCTGAGTAAGATCCCTGCAACATCACTTCCCCCAGCCCACCCCTTCCCCCCCAAAAAAAAGTCTTTAAGATGCTGTTCCTTTCACAAGGTTTTCATAAGAATGATTACATACTCTCTCTCACAAACACCTACTTCCTGGCTATTGTGTTACAAGTGTTGAGAATGTTGCTGAAAAACTAAATGAAAAAGTCATCTTTTCTGAAGCTGTGAACAGATACTCTCAGAAGACATAACAGGGAAAAGAACTTGCTGTGATACACATTGTTTTTTGAGAGCTTAACTCAGTTTCCAGATTGTACGGAGAAGAATTCTGCCATGTGTCCAGCGTGCACCCACATGCCATAGAAAGCCACTGGAGAAGCCTTAAGGTCTGGGCCTTTGCATACAGGCATCTTTCATCACAGCAAATGCTCCAAAGAGCAACTTCTATCAATAATAAAATTTCCAACTGCAGATGTTCTTTCCTGTGCATTTCTTGCCAGCCATTTTCTTATTACAGCTCTGGAGCAGTGATGGCTCTGTAGCCGGTATGCACTTGAATAGCCCTTTGACAGCTGCATTGGATTTTTGTTTGGCATTTGTTTGAATTTTGAACTGACACATTATATTAGCTCAATTTGTAAAGAAACATTGCCTCTTGGTGTTGCTTGTTCTTTTCCATTGTTCTAACAACATAGTAAAACCAGGTTGTGTTCTATGTCTTGTCTAATATTTGTACCAAGATGATTGCATTGCTACACAGCACTGTTTTAAATAATATTTTCTTTACCTTGTAGTGCAAAGGGCAGTGGCTTATCAAAACTTTTTGAACAAAGGGGATGTGCATGTATTTGCAGATTTCCCAGCATAGGCTTTGGCACTCCTTACATCTGAAGAAATTGTATTAAGAAAATGCTACTTTGTCTTTCTATCAGATGGTGTTGAAACTGAAATATAGCTAATGGTCGTAACTCAGGAGTGGGAAAAGTTCCGTTCAGAGGATCATGCATAACAGAACAACTGTGCATTGACAGTTTTCAAGTATCAAATAGCATATTGGAGACTAATTTAGAGATCAGTGAGGGCTAATATTAATTTACAAATAAGGAATGCAATGATACAGCTGGTGTAGCAAAAGTCAAGTTTAATCAAGTACTTGATACTGGCAGAGATGCCAGAGTATTGCCACAGCATCTTTGCACCTTAGGAGAACATTCATATAAATTGGGGTGTTTCACTTCTCTTTTTCTCATAGGTATTTTTTGGTTCTCCCTTAATTGTGTGGTATTGCAAAATCCCTTAATTGATAATGTGGTCAGACCAGTAATTCCAGCTGGCTTCTACCAAAATATCTGAAAATTAGAACACATAGCACTTGTGTAATTCTGTGAAGAATTTTTCATGAAGAGACTATTCTTGAGTGAGCTTAGAGCTTGTAGACAATGTCTGTTTTCATTACAAAGCTGTGGTGCAATGGTAAGAGTAAGTACTGAGCCCTGGAAGTTATCCAGCAAGAGGAGGATTATTTCTTCTTTTTTGCTTACAGTGAGTATTTTAACAAATAGAGACATACATTACAGTTTGGTAATGTAATTCGTGACATCTGTCAGGTACAGGAAGGTACAGCAAATGGATGCACACCACTATTTCAAGGAATTCAAATGGCTTCCTTCTCTAAGTTGTTTTGGAGAATTCCTATCTCAGAGGTTTTTATTTTTTTTAAGAAGATATTTTTTGGTACTGTTTTTATTAGATTTTAAAAAGCAGCTGCAGTTGGTGGCAAGTATCTGAATGAGCTCACAATGATCTTCCTAAAGTGCTATCTCACGCTAATTATGTATTCATTCCAGCATGCTACCTACTGGTGATGAATTTACTATGAAATATAATGCCTATGTTTTCAAACTGGAATGAGTTGCAGCTGTGTTACTGTCTACAGAGTTAGAAGTGTATTGTTGTGATCTTCCTTTGCAAGTGAATGATAATGATGATAAACCTAAATATTGTTGTTGTTTTTATTTAGGAAATAGGAAAACTGAAGTAATACCTTTAGAATTTTATAGTAGTAAAATACATATTGTCCATATGTTAAAGGATCATAGATTTTTATGTAAGGGGTTTAGCATCTGTAAGTCATGTAGACGATGCTCTCAGTGACATGGTTTAGTGGTGGCCTTGGCAGTGCTGGGAAACGGTTGAACTTTATGATCTTCAAGGTCCTTTCCAACCTGGTTGATTCTATGCTTCTTTGTGCCGTGGAAAGCAGAAATTAATGATAGATGCAGTTAAGCAACTGATATATAGTTGCAATTAAGCTTGATTAACTAAGCATCTAGTGCTAGCTGCTGGATAGGATTCAGGGTTTGGTTCCTTTGCAGTGTAAGCCAGTTGAATCCGATTGAAATTGGTAGTCTTTATTTCTCCCGAAGGATCAACTATAGATCATTTTACTGAATTTTTTCTTGCATCTGTCTTACAGCCATTTAAGCATGAAAACTCTACTGGAGTTTAACTGGGTAGAACTAGGACAGAAAACTATCTAAATATATATTAACCTTAAATTTGATCTGAACAAAGCAGACATTTGCTGCATGCTTTATGCATGAAATGGCTGAAGATTAATGTAAGGTGATGAACTCAGAGTTCCGTTGAAACAATTGCAGAGTCATTTTGCTGTTAACAACTCTCCTAAAATTAAAGTTTTGGTAGATTAAACTGCCCACAAATTTGGGATTGCTGATTTAACATGTTTTGTGTACTTTGCAAGGTGTTTCAACTTAGTCACTTTACATGGTATCTATTTGAGATTGCTTTAATAGAGTTGATGGTGCAGAGTAGGTGTATCTTTGGCTAGTTGAAAAGCTTTTTAGAGTCTCATATCACAATTGTTACTGCATTTTGTCAGTGGTAGGTTTTCATTTCTTGAGTGGGTGTCTGTTTGAACTAGTCATGGTATACTGTTTATTTACACTATGCATTACACTGGGTGTTAGCATCCTTCCTTCTTCATATGTGGTTTGAAGGCTGTTCATTAGAAGACATGCATGGTGTCATGAAACCATGTTTTCATATATTGTGGCTTTCAGTTGTGGTAGCTAGAACTAGGGATGAACTCTGTAATAGTATCGAGTGATGTGTCAAAACTCAAGAGAAGATAAATCCACATGCCATCAGTGTTTGCTGCTTGCCATCTTATGAAGCTCCACTATCAATGGGCAGGGAATTTCCTTTCTGCCTTTATTTCTTTTTTCTCAGTATTACGGTTAGACTGTAGTTGAAACCACTTGTTCCTCTTACAAGATCTGAAAGAATGCTCAGTGCAATTTCTCATTTGTAATGAAAAATTTCATTTGTAATGTGTCATTTGTAATGACAAATTTATTTTTGGATCTGCACTATGGATTCTTTTGAGACCTTTTCAAAGGTAAGAACTTGCTGTAACATTGCCTTATTCACAAAGAACTCTACTAAAATAGCTGCAAAGTCGTTATATTTTTGTAATTATTTTCATAGGCCAATTTAAAACACTTCCTATGATACAGTTTCTGTGGTTAGCTAACTGTGACTCTGACAAAGTGTTACAAGAGAGCTGCCAGGGGCTTTTTTGCTATCTTCTGCTTTGCTTCAGATTTACATTTATTAAAAATCTTAATCTAGT
Organism: Psilopsiagon aurifrons; assembly: GCA_025447955.1. Classification (NCBI taxonomy): domain Eukaryota; kingdom Metazoa; phylum Chordata; class Aves; order Psittaciformes; family Psittacidae; genus Psilopsiagon; species Psilopsiagon aurifrons. The sequence goes on along the minus strand of JAOEHY010014199.1, from coordinate 24,081 downwards.
TCTATTGGTTTGCTTGTTCTGGTGTGTAAATTGCCTAAGTTGGGCAATTCAGTGTGGTAGCTGATCTAACTTGAGTTTGTCATCAGCAATTGTGTTAGATGCTAGACCTGATTATAGTTGAACTGATCTTACAAGAAGTCCTGTTTTAAAAGTATTCCTGTGCAATAGTTTTATTATGGCTCATGACAGAAATGTTGGACTGCTTCATCTCATTCATACTTGAGTATTTTTTAATCTCAAAAAAATATTTCTTTTTATTATGTCAGGTTAATTTGTTTGAAAACTGATCCTGGCACACTGTGCCAAATGTGACTTCCTGTCAACCAGCATTCTTGATTTCTATGGGGTTTACAAGAGTTGAACCCACATATCTCATTCATAATTGCTTTATTTTGTCTTGAACCAGCTACAACATTAAGCTCACACCAGCCCTTGTGACTGAGTAGCTCTGTGAGTACTGACATAGGCTTATAAGGAAGGACAGTTGGTCTTTTAGAATTTTGAAAATACATTCTGAACTTGAAGGCTGTAGTTTGGGAATATGGTATCTGTGTAAAAAGCTTAGTAAAGGAGTGAAGGTTTCATCAGAAGTACTGATTATACTAAATAATTTATGCTAGTAAAGGCTGAAGAGTTCCAAAAACTGCATGCTAAGATGTGAGCTTGTTGAGCATTGAATTGTTAATGATCCACATGGATGAGGAAATCCTAATGCTGCATATGAAGCAATGAGCCATGAGCTGACCATCAACTCCTCAGGAGTAATGCTAGTTCCATGGAAACATCATGGCCGAGTAAGAAGCAATGTGAGTGTCCGGAATTTTGGGGAAAGTAATGGAGAACAACATGATGGTTGTGCTAGACTGAAAAGGCTGGAAAACAGATGACCAAGATGAGATATTGATGAGGGCCTGTAAAATGCTGGGGAGAGGGTATCATAGTTACCTTTTTATAACAGATTAAACATACAATGAAGGTGGTAAGCTCAAACACAGGAAGGTACTTTTTCCGCGATGTGTAAGCTCAGGCAGGAGCGCCTCCCCCTAGGCAAGGTTGCCCTAAGCCCTGTCCAACCTGGCCTTGAGCACTGCCAGGGATGGGGCATCCCCAGCTTCTTGGGGAAACCAGTTCCAGTGCCTCACCACCCTGATAGTAAAGAATTTCTTCCTAAACCTTCAGTCAGTCAGTTTAAAGCCATTCCCTCTTGTCCTGTCACTACACCCTCTTGTCAAAAGTCCATCTATGGATTTCTTGTAGACCCCCTCTAAGTACTGACTGTTATAAAGTATTTCCTAAGCCACCTTTTCTCCAGTCTTCTTTCCTCATGGTTTCTCATTCTGTTTTGCCTTCAGCATGTTCATCTATGATGGGAGATCAAGGGGGCTGAGGCAGGGAACAGGAATGAAGCAGTTAGTAAACATTATAAAGGATTGTAGATACCTTTTAGTTTGGCTCCCTGTGTTCCTATTGGAAGAGTGTGAGATGAAGGGTGCAACATGTCTGTTCTACTTGTCAAAGAAGTCCAGGAAAATATACCTTGCTACTGCAGTTAATCAAAGGCTATTTTTAAAAACACATTTTTTAGAAGTCTTAAATGCCTCTCAAATGTTTCCCTGTTTTATTTTTCAACATTTTTTTTATTTTTTTAATAAGATCAAATTTAAAAAAAGAGAAAAAGAAAAACACCTTCAACAGCTGTTTTCTTTCCAACGATCTGTAATGCAGTTGCTTATCTGTGACCAGAATTTGCTCGGGTTTACCAGTGGTGCAAGGGCAATTGAAGAGAAGAGTCAGGGAAAAGCATCAGTCAGCTTTGTAATGTGTGTGCTAGGAAATTTAATTATCTGATTATTGCTGGAGCTCTGCAAAGCAGGGCAGCAAGTCATAGAATGGCTGTGTGATTAGTAAGCTTTGACTGTGACAATTTCTCTGGAAAGGAAACGTGAAAGCATTATGTTCAAGCTGAGTATTGTCAGCTTTACCATATATACCATCTTTTGTTCTGCTTTCTTTTCTCACAGTGTGCAGTTGTGGATTAGTATAATACTAATTCATTTCATATGCATATATAAGTATGCTCTGTGGTCAGCTAGGCAGAAGTGGTGGTACAGTGCACATAAAACAAAATCCAAACCACTGCATAAAGGAACTGCCTCTTTTATATCCACAGGATACTGATGAGAAATCATGTAATTTTGGCAGTTACGTTGCTGTGTGTGGGGTGAGTAGAGGTGACTTGCAGAGTGTGAGTGAGCCAGGAAATAAGCATCAGTTTGTGAGGGTTTATAGGATGTCTTCTTGGTCTAAAGCCTGGCAGGGTGCAGATGATGGGGAAAGAGCTGTGCTTCGTAGTGTTTTTCTCTGGCACTCAAAGTGCTAACAGCCACAAGAATCCTTTTAACCTTTATTACATAGCGATTGAAAAGGTTTTTTTCCCTTGTAGGCTGCTGGTGATGTGGCTCTAAAATGGTGGGGAGGAGTGAGTCAGTGTAAAATGTGCATAATAACTGATTAGTGAATCCAGGAACTTACTACAGAAGGAAGATTTTTGTGTTTATGTGGTATATTCCTGTAACAGAAAATTGGTAAATGAGTAAGAGCTGTTTGAAGTTAGAATTTGGAATTAAGGAATGGAGGATTCTTGTATAAAGAGGCATGCTTCATTCTTTTCTCAGTAGGATTTCAGGCATTGCTGTCCTTGGCAAGGCAAATGCGCTGGAACCAAGTCAGAGAACATGACTTGTATCCTTGAAGAATGCCTGGATGTAGGCAGGGAGAGCCAAGAGGGTAGATGGGGCTGGCTCTGAATGCAAGTTCATCTTCCAAGATTCCAGCCAGTAATCATACTTTTTAAAAAAGAAAATAGTCTCAATAGTTAATGTTTTATAGGGCATAAATTGGAAGATTTTGGTGGTGGGGAGGGGAGGGATCTGAAGAGGTGGCCTCAATGAAAAGAGGCCAAGGGCTACCCTGCACTGGCTGCTGTTGGTTTCACAATATACCCACTGAAGAATGTGTATGAGCCCATCAGTGAAGCTGGTTAGACAGTGCCCAGAAAGAGGAGCAGTAAGGCTGGAATAGTAGGAGGAGTTCCATTGTGGAGCTGATAATATCCTCGAAGGGACTGTGATACATGGATAACCCACAGCAGGCCAGGTACTGCCCCTGAAGGGACTGAGTGCAACCTACAGAGTTGTGATATGTCTGGGGTGAAGTTGAGGCTGGGAAAGGGGGCAGGGAGTGTCTTTAATTGTTTGTCATCTTTGTTTCTGAATACCTGAATCAGAATTAAAGTGTTAACTGACATTATTAAATTCCCGAGTTAAGTCTATTTTGTTTGCAACAGTAGTTGGTGAGTGATTTTACCTGTCATTGTTTTGACCCTTGATTTCTCTCCCATTTGTTCTTCCTATTTTCTCTCCTCTCATTTTAGCAGAATAGTGTGAGCAAGTCAAGTGGCTCTGTGGGTCCTTGGCTACTAGCTGGGGCAAAACAACCACATTTTTGTATATCTTTAAAATTCATGAATTAATTGTGGTCATGTCTTTTAAAAGAATTAAAAAAAAAAACAACCCAAACCAACCACCAGTATTGTAATATGAATAATGGAACACAGTCTGTATCTCCTCTTTTCTAATGACAGACTTACCGATTATGGTGATAAGCATATCGCTTTAAAGTAGAAGTTCTAATTAGCTTTCTTAGAGCTCTTTGTTGAAAACAGCAGTGTAGTAGTAATCCCAGTGACAGACTTTTGCATTCTAAAGACTTGTTGCCCTGCAGTTCCTCACCAATTTGGAACAGGTGATGATGACAGAAGATGCCCTGAGTAGCAGGCACCAATTGCAGCTAGCTAATCAGCCTGGTAAAAGAAATCTCTGTCTTTTGTTAGGGTAACTTTTAACTATTCAGTTTTTTATAAATGGAACAGCTAATATTTTAACATGAAGTATAATATTTAAACAATATAATTGTTTTAAATAAACAATGTTATATATAATATTCAGTATTTTGTGACTATTAAAAATTTAAAATTGTTGCATTCCTCAAATCTGAGGTTATGTCAATATGTAGTGAAATAGACTATAACCGATTTGCTGAGCAAGTGCATGCTTTCTGAGAATAAAGCATGAAGTAATCCCTACTAAAGACTAAAACCAGAAAGACAGAATGCCATTTTCAGAGGATTAGAAGTGTGAGTAGATCATGGAAATTTCTTTCAAATGACTGTTCTAGAAGTTAAAACTGAGAAAGAATGAAGTCATAGCAAGAGTCAGTGCAGATGAATAATTGAGATGAAGATTGACTGGCATCTTTGCCTCTGGCGAATTTGGAAGGAGAAAAAGGATTTCATTATTTTAAGTAGCATGATAATGCCTAGATAAGTAATTTATGAACTTGGAGAATGTTCCCCTGGAACTGATTATCTGAACTGAAACTACTGTGTAGTGCTGAGCAGTTGAAGGCAGGTATAACTAGGATAACTAAGATCTTACATATCAGAACTTATAACTAAGTTCTGAGCTTTTATTTGCCTCTTATGCCAGTGTAGCAACACTTGATTTTGGCAGACATATAATAGCTTGAGTGAAGGCAATTGTTGGTTCCTTTTCTTTAGCTGCCATGATCCAAGTCTGGACATGTGATTGCTAACTCAAGTTTAATACTTTTTTCAGCTTTGTCCTTCTATGCATTGGAACTTAACTTTTCTCAGCTTTTGTAGAAAAACTGATATATGTTTGGACATTATGGGATTCTTGAAGTTTTAAAACCTGAAGTGTCACACTTTTTTGATGTAAATGTATTGTGATTACTGTCAATTTAATCAGTGTGATTACAGTGTTACTGTCATTACTGAAGGAGTAGCATCATGCCTTAATAACTGCCAAAGGGATCAGATTAAGACATTTCTAGGGTAAATAAACCCCTTTGCAGAACGAATTCTCTAATCACATACATTATGTTGTACTCTCTTTATTTTATCATTAGGGTGAATATATTTTAACAGAAGTTAGACATCTTAAATATGACTTGTTTACTCTTCTACACTTGGGCAAGATTTAAAAGTCTGTTGTGACTTTTGGCTTTAACAAGTGGGTATTCCTCTGGCCTGACCTGAGGAATTTTACACTGGATTTGTAAATTGCAAATGCTGCTAGGGAGATTTCACAACTGGAAAACATTTAGACTTAGATGTTGAAGGAAACCATCAAAAGTTGATGAGAGCTTCTGTGCTCATATTCAGGCATATAAGAATGTAATATGAGATACAGAACATGTTTTTCTGTTAGATCTATTGAGCACAGACCTTTTTTGAGACCGCTTTGTGGCTGTAAGTTATGTGTGGCAAGGGAGAGGAAAGGCAGGGATTCACAAAAAATCATGAGCCAATGATAATAGTAAATCACATTTTTAAGATGTGAAGAAAGCATAGTTAGCTAATGGTACAATGTGCCACCTAGTCCTGTCATACATTTCAGTTGGGTTTAATTTCTTTGGAGAATGACATGCCTGCATGCAATGATCTGATTTTCTGTGAGTAAAATAAAATGTTAGATGCCAGATAGGTCGTAGGAAAGGTATTAGACTGTATTTTTAAGACCTAAAGAAGCTGGGATTTTCTGTGTTCCCATGGATAATTTTCCCTTTTTTCTTTCCCTTTTCAGTCAGGTTGTCTGCAGTATGCAAAGATCAAATATATTTTTCTTGGTATGTAGTTGCATTTTTAATGCATGATAGATGACAGGAACTGTGTTTGTACAGTTCTAGCTTATTTGCTGTACTTTATTTCCCCATATTTTGCCATCAGATCCTGTTTGAAGAAAATCTGTTATGATTTAAGAAAATAAACAAAAGCTTAGAGGTTGAGATATGTGTTTATAGTGACAAAGTTATTTATCTAAAAGTCCTCGTGACATGCAAACCAAATGGTATCAAAATAAATGTTGTTACAGTTGCTTCGTCAGAAATCATAGGAAACCAGCAAATAGCCTATGTGAAAATAAGATTTCCAAGAATGGCTATTCTGAAGGGAAAAATGTAATTGAAATGTTAAAAGCGGTATAAACTTTTAAGTGCATATTTCATGGCAATTAATCATTTAAGTTTATGTAACGCTACACTGCCTAAAATTCACAAATTTTAAGTACCCTGACCCAAACTTTCATAGTGTTTGTAAAGGAGTGTAGGTGTGCATTCTCTGTAGGCTTTAGTGATAAGACAAGCCATTATGCATCTTTGGAGGATAACACATCAGACCAAAGTGGGTTGGTTTTCCAGACTGGCTTGCAAGAGTTCTTTACCTTGTTCCATAAAACTGTTACAGCATGGCCTTTATGCTGGTATTATTTACACATCTCTATCTGCAATCTGCGTGATACATAGGTTGGCTGACTCTAAGCATGTTATTTCATGTCTGTTACAAATTAATCTTTTTTTTGGCAAATTTACTGGGGTTTTTTTTGTTCCGTATGCCTGGAAGTCTATTGCAGGAATCCTAGCGATTCAAGCCTAGTGTCTCAGATGAATAAACAATGAAAACTGAGTCCTAAGAGTGTGAAAGCATGACCTATTTTTTCCATCACATCAATACAAGTGAGTATCAAAGAACAATAATGTGTTAATCTACATACTGCAGGGCTTAATTTACCTGAAAGGAATTGATCTGAGAGCTACTTAACATGACATGTTTTCCTTTTAAATGGTAAAAGGTAAGCAGGGCTCAGAGTTTGAAATGGCATCTCTGAAGGCATATATCGAGGTCAGCTTCTCAATCAGAAAAATAGAAGTTGGAATAAACAGGAGTTTATCTATGGAAGAAACTTCATTTTTTTGCTTTAGCAATTGCAGAAACTCACAGTTGAAAAACCATCTTTTTTTTGGTCTGATGTGTGTAAATAGGAAACATAATTAGCCACCTCATTTTCCTTAATTTGGATATTTTTGTCTCCTGTCTCCAATGATTTGCATACCAAAGTGAACAGCAGTCTTGCATTTGGGAAGTATAAGACTAGAATACTAAGCACTGAGTCTCCAGGGTTGGAAGAGTAAATTAGGTGACTGTAGCATCTTCTGAAGTAGGCGGTGATCGGAAAACATTATATTGAATATTCTATCCTAAATTAAATGACCATTTACATAAATCTTAGGTCATGTGTTGTGTTTAAGGAGCTAGAGCTCAAAGCTTCTCAAAGCTCCTGATGAGAGCAGTTCTGGAGGTGCTGCAGCTGATTTGGCAGGAGTCTGCCCCAGTGGCTGAAAAATCCCAGTGTTAGAGGTTAGTGGTGCAAATTAAGATAAATCCTTTATATTAGTCCGAAAGAAAAACACACTTTTTCTAATCCTCTCCAAACTTGTGAGCAGGCCTATACAGCTGATTGCCTTCAAAGCTTAACTCTTGAACAGGATGTAACATCTGAATTTTGTCAATAAGAGCAGTAGCCCAGAATTCTCAACCAGATTAAGTCAATCCAGTTCTAATGAAAGCAGGTGATTTAAACTGATTCGTTTAATATAGGCATTGTGCTATGTAGAGTCAAATGTGCCTTTCTTGAGTAATGAGCTTTTAAAACAGAAGAACAGGCAAATGACCAGTCCTTTTTCTAATGTAGCCTCCAGGCTTTCAGAAGGCAGTGGCTTAGGACCTGTGTGGACCAGTATGTCTATATGAACAAGAAGATGATGAAAGAACTCTTTCTGAAAGAGATACTGCAGTGAAACTTGGGGGATTTCTGTTCACTCTTTCATTACTTAGTTTCTTTGTACTATTTCTGTTCTTACTGTAGAAGTTAAAGTGGTGGAGGTGGGGTATGGAAAACGCCACATCTTCCCACTCCTTTTCCTAGTCTTTAATTGTCAAATGGCAGAGTCTGAATTGCTACTCGCACAGTGCCTTTCTTAAGTGTAGCTGGGGTCCCAAAATGTGCTACACATTTTTTGAAATAAAACAGGTTGTGCAGGAAATGGCACAACTCTGAAACACTGGGTGAGCAGTGACTCTGTTTTCAAAACTGTCATTTAAGATAGCTGAAGGTGATCAGCTTTCTCGGCCTTCAATTAAAAGGATGCTTTCAGAATTGAAAATTAAGTTTTAGCTATTCTTTAAAGCGATGCAGTGTTAATTAAGGGCAGGATGGTATGGGAGAATATAATAATGGGACACTATTCTCTTATATCCACATAGTTCCTGACCTGCTTACAGAGCTTTTTACTGACTGAGTTAATATTATAGCAAGCACTGAACCTTCCTACTCTCTCGTACTCCATTCATTTTGTTGAATGGCAAGCATGAGAGACTTCAATTTCTTTTTAGGATTTTCAGATGAAGAAAGATGGATATGTAGGGGATAGCAATTGGAGATTTTCACATTTCCTAAAGCAGAAAAGGTTCAATTCATGCTAAAAGTAAGAATTATTTGGAAGTCGCATGTAAGACACAGTAGAGCTCTGAATATGATAAAAGACAGTTTTGTGAAGATACTTTGAAATCTGTGATTATTTACAGTTGATGAAACAATCATAAGTAAACCCTCTGGAAGGGTTTCAGTGAACTAACTGGGATTCAGTAAAGATTTGAGAAAATCTTCCGGAAGGAGAAGAAAAGAAAACATAAAATAAAAACCAAAGCAAAAGAACCCTGTCTAAACAGCTGATTAGATATGAGCACTGAGAGCTGTGTTTCACCCTTTCATAGCAATGAATCAGAAGTCTAACATTGCAGTATTCTATTCTAAGTTCTTTTCAAAAGGAATATGTGGGTTCATCTTTTTGTTTGCAGCCTTGATTTAAAGTTCTAATTTGTTTGCAAACCATTTAAATTAAACTAGTGGTGAGGAGGTAAGTTTTAAAGCAGACTGACGTTCAATTATATTTCTTATGCCAAGATGCCTGCTTCTGAGTTCCAGTAATATCCTCTTTGTTAATAAAATTTGATGTAATTAACTATTCTGCAGATATTTTTTGCTAGTATATATTTCCACTATACATGGAAAATACCAGTAGTAAATCTCATGCCTTTCAAAAATGTCAAAAGCAACAATCTTGCTTTAGTTCATTTGAGTTGCTGTATGCCATAAAAACTGTTCCCTGGAACCTAGATTTTAAGAAACTGAAGAAGTTTTTGCATAGTAGTTACAATATATAGTATTACTTCCCAGTCTTGTGTAAGAAATGGCTTAAAGCGACTCTCATCTGCACCACTATATTAAACTAGGTGTGTAAACCATCCTCTTGCTTTATTAACTAAGCCTTAGATTTCATTGTTCTTTTGAATTCTGAGTGTTACTGTCATCAACAGACAACGCTGCTTTGTGAAAACTTCTATAGTGCAATGTCCTTGTTGTCAATAATGTGCCAGATTGCTTTAGCCAGCGTGGCTTCCTTTATTGTATTAGTTTTTTTACAGGCAGAAGGTCTGTTGGGAGTTAAGTCTCAAAAGCCATCAAGGTTTAAAGTTTGGTTTAAATAATTTTAGATGCTATTCTCTCCTGTGTCTAATGCTTCAGTGAGAAAGTAATGATAGATGCCACTTAATGGCTCTGCAGAATGAGACTAAAATACATCTTTCACATACAGAAAGTAGAAATTATATGAGATGATATTTCATGTGTCTCAGAAATAATGTATGCCATTCTCAACAGCATGTATGAATTGCAATGGAAAAATATGTATGCCTTGTTTTCAATAGGGCTTCCTTCAGTGAGCATGATTTTCTATGATGCATCTTTTCAAACTGGTTTGCACCTTATTCAGCATCTTAAGTACCATGTAGGAAAGAAGTCCTTTTTTATTCTGCAAAGCAGATACTCAATCTCAAAGTGTATTGACTCAGTATTGGGGTGAATCATCAGCTGTCCTTTGGCTCTGTTTCCTATTTGAGTATTTATCTAGATATATCTTAAACTTCAAAGAAAACCCTGAAACAAACCCCACCAAATCCTAGCTTCAGCATCAATGTTTTCCCCGTGTTGAATCAGCCAGCAACATAAGAAGGAAAATGTTTCACATTGGCTGCAGTGTAGGATTATTTTCTCATCAAGAACCTGAGTAGCAGTGAGATGGCTTGAAATTGAAATGAATTAGTTCATGTTGAAGGCGCTTACTAATTCTTACTGTCATTATAAATACTTGGGGAACATGATCCAATGAAACAGAAAATCAGATGATCAATGAAATTATACAATAATGACTTCATGTTATTACTATGAAGTCAAATTGTGCACTTCACAGTTCTTTAGGACAGTGATTAATCAGATAATTTTGACTTTGATCAAGGCATTTACAAATATTACCAAGAATGTGGTTCTCATTTTCCGTATCTAGACCTCAGAAGTACTTTATCTGAGACTTTCCTAATTTTTCACAGCGCTGTAGGGTTTTGGATTTTTTTGATGCTACCAAAGCCTGTGTCTTTGCTTAAGTTGCTTCTTGCAATCTGGTTTGATAGTCCTGGAGTCAGGAGGAATTCAGCACTGCAAGTCAATTTCTGTGATGGCAGACAGTATAAAGCCTTGGAGAAGTAGCTTACCCTGACGCCATTTTATTTCCTTTATAGCATAAAACAGAAATGAGGTTTTCTCACAAGGTATTGAAAGAGACTTTGGTAGCATTTGAAGTCTTATTTAAAAAGGAAGAAATATAAATGAATTATGGTGTTGGCATTGTCAGGTTGCAGCAAAAAATTGTCCACTGCTCCCTAAGAAATGGGGGGCATGAGGGCTTTGCCAGCTGAGGCAGGTGGGACATGACTGGGGATAGTGGCTATGATCAACCAAAAGTTCAGATCAACAGGGAAGTTTGTGGTGATGAGGCAGGTCCAAGGTGACGTGAGAATGGTAAACAGCAGCAGTGGCTGCAGAGCAGGAATTCACTAGATATCAGCAGTCTTTTACTGTGGCAGTAGTGACCAGTAAAGTTTCCCAAAGCAAGACTGAGGAGCCTCTGTAGGTAACAGAAACTGTTGGAGATTTTTCTTGTCCCCTGACTGTTGGCCATAAATAATATCAGTGTAAAAATGAAAGTCTCTTTCCATCATGAAGTGGAAAAAGCATTCTAGCTGCAGGGCCTGCTTCTTTTTCTAATGGATCTTCTGCTCCTGATAGTAAAGAAAAAGGTTTATCAAACATATCTGATAGGTAAGTTCAGTATTAATGTGACTAGGATTTCATACAGCAGGTGACTGACTACTAGGGCCTTGTAAGGGCTTATTTCTGAAATGGGAGAAGAGCTGAATTATTACTCTGTGCTCTGAACCAAAGTTTGGTATCATAGTGATTACAATAAAAGTTGTTTCCACAGGTAATTGATAATAATATGTGCTGGGAAAGAGAAAATGGGGCATTTGTGATAGACCACCACTGAAGAAAAGGAGATACATACAAATCAGCCTTTGGTGTTCTGTTGTCAGTTGTCTTCATTCTCATGTTAAGGAAATCCTCATGCAAACTAGCATAAAGGGATGCTGCAGAACTTTGTTCTTATGGTGGTTGTTTTAAAGGATGTCAGAGGAAGTGTCCTTCAGAGGAAAGAAATGAGTAATTAGCTACCAAGCAGCTGACTACTTAGAATGTAAGGAAATTAGAACTTACTCACTGAACATTAACACAAGCAATCATGCAGCTACAGACTTTCCAGGACTGAGGAAACAGGCTGATAGCCAAATTCCTAAGTATTTGAGAGCTCTGAACAGGACCAGAGATTAAGCCTTCATGAGAAGATTGCCTAGCCCAATCTTCTGTTCACTCACTGTGGTAATGATAATGCTGCAGTGAACTATTTGTGCTCCGTTCACTTAGATGTTTTTATGATTTTGGTAGAACAGAGGAAACGTAACTTTAGAAGAACTTGAATACTGTGTTTACCTCTCTTAGTGGTGGAATTGTGATTACTTTGTTGTTGTTGTTACTTTTTTCTTTTCCTCTTGTTAGGATTGAGGTTTACATAAGTCCCAGTCAAAACATGGGGGGAAGGAGTAGCGTAATGCACAGAGCTATATGAAGGTTTCAATGCTGAGATAACAAAGTAGGGAAAAGTATACTAGGTGTTCTATTTTCCTGATTGAAAGTTGCCCCAGCAAAGCATTTGTCAATATGAGGTCCAGACCATTTACAGAATCAAGATAGGCTCATTTTCTCATGAACACTTAAAATTGTTTCTATTTTGGAATAAATTATTGATATTTTAAAGATTGATTCATCAGACTTTTCCAATAAAAACTAAGGTGATTAAAATGCAGAAGGGTGAAGGGTGAAAAGCTTTTGTGATTGTTTACTATTCTCAATATTTCTATGGCAGATTCATCACCAGGGCTCGCATTTCTATGACAGGCTCTCTACATGCTGGTACTTAGCAGGCTGAAGCTTAGAGAGTTGTTGGGAGGGGCATTCCTTCAGCAATTTCTTTATTTGGCAATCAATATGTGACAGGCAAAAATATAAAGGGAAAATAGTCCAAGGAAATCTGTGATGTTTTGGACACCAAAGGTGGCTGTATTGGACAAGCGTTTGGTGGCAGGGGGTGCAGCAGGTGTAACTTCTGTGGTGCTCCTTCAAGGAAACAACTAATATTCTGAAGGTCTGGGAGTGTTTATAGTGTTATCTTTAGAATGTTCTATCATTTTCAGGGCTGTTCAATTATCTGGTATCATCAATGCTGAACATTTGAGGTATTCATAGTAAAATACAGTAGCTGGTATTTTGGTGCCATACACGAAAGTTTTCTTGATCTCAGGTTCATTAGCTACATATGCTTATTTAACAGCTTGTCTCACCCTATTTCATTATATAACAGGATACTGGCAGAGGTAAAATTTGAAAGTTATTGCAAATTGTTAATAACAAAAGGAGGGATTAGGAGAGGCTGTGCTATGGGTTGTCCAAAGCTAGACAGTATTATAATGTAAACAAAGAGAAGAAATACATTTAATATCCAATAAAAATCTACCTGTATAGTGCTGTAGCTTTGGATATAGGAGATTGTTAGTGGTATAGAATTAATTTTATATGATACTACATGTACAGGTGTTACCTCTCTTTTTCCATATGTGTGTATGTGTTTAGGTACCTATGTAATGCATATAAAATGATTAGGTGTATGGTAACTGCCATAGGATATAGATCCATCTTTGTTATGTCTAAAGGAACTGGGGACCAATAGTGCTTATTTACCCTGCAGAGAGTAGAAGATGATTTGGATTCTGGTTGTTGTGATGAGTGGTAACATCATTAGAAGTGAGGAATGGAGAGAGAAGGTTGATGTTATGCTTTGAAAGATACATGTAACTTTTGTCTTCAAGTTACACAGGAAATTATTTGATTTCCAGAACATAAGAGTAGGTCCAAGGAAAAACAAAATAGATGGAGATTGTAGATGTCTAAAGCAAGAAAAGTCCTTGGGAATAAAACGGTTGTCTCATTTACTAAAAATAGAAATGAGCAGGTTGATTTATTTTGAAATGACAAACAGCTGTTAGAAGTGTTCTAAAAATGAGCACACCTGAGACTAGTCACTGCAGTAATGACAGGTTTCCTCCCTCAGTAAAAGGGAGGGCTCCTGGGGAATTGTGTAATTTAAAAATGCTTAATATACCTGTAACTTGGAGCAGTCTTATCTCTCCATATTTCCTGCTCATACAGAGTAGGTCTAACAGCCTCTTCAATTTAATCATGATTCATAGCATGGGGACTCTGACTTGTGATGACAGTAGTACACAATATTTTCTGGTAATTCCTGTGCTTGTCACTGGTATACGTTCTTTTTCTGGAGTTGCACAGCTCTGGAGTGCTGTTTCAAAAGGTAACAGACTTGTGTGTGTATTAAAATTAATCAAAAATTATTGAATTGAATTAGACAATTAAAATTCTAGACAAATTCAATCAAAAGTTGTTAAATAGAGGGTGACAACCCTCCCTCAGTGCTGGAGTTTAAAGAGACTTGTAGGGAAATTCACTACAGGTTGTGTGATAACTGTCAAGGTTTTATTTCCCAAAACTGTTTTTCTAAATGCCTTGTCATTCCATGGGTGGAGATGGGGTTCGATTCTCTTGCTCTATACCCTCTTTTCATTCCTCTATGCAGGTTTTCTGACTTAACTTCTTATTGTGGGTGTATACTTTGCCTGATATTTCTAAGCTTGAAAATTTTAAGCAGCAGATGAAGTTAGTTCTCTGTAGTGAAACAATGCCTTTGCTATAGTATATTGTGTTGCCTTAAGTGAAGGGAAAAGGTACAGTAATTTCATTAGAAACCCCTCAAGCGCAGAGTCTGGTTCTTTTTATTGCACGATTTAAATGTCAGAAATAACTTTAAAACTATTAGCATCATTATGAAATGCTGCACTAACAAGTGTCAAGTATGGTTATGATTGCTCAGTTGTGGTTCTGAACTTCTTTCTGTCAGTTTGATTTGTTGAGTGATTAGCTTGTGGGGTTTATATTAAAACTGAGAAATGAAAACTTAGCCAAACAAACCAACTCCCAACCCAGTACTCTGAACAGGATAGCAAGACAAGCTTTGAGAAAGGAATCAAAGTTCTTCAGATGGCTTCATGATGATATAATGAAGGTAAAGCTTTTAAAAGTAGCTCTATACAGAGGAGTTATGGTCAAATGTCGCTTCAGAAACTGCTGCCCCTAGATGGTGCTAGTACTCAGAGCCTAGTTTGCTGGCAATGCATTTTCCAGATCATTTTTATTTTGCTCAGATGATGCATGAGGCGCACAATGAAGTTAGTGTAAGCTGTGTTGATTTAAATGAGAGAATTAAGCATCAAAATTTTTATGTAACATCACTGGTCCTCAGGTCCCTATACCACTGTGAAAGGAGTGAACTGTATGTTTATGAGGCTTTGGGGTGCTTTTTGTAAATATGCAATTCATGCGTTACCAAGAAAGAGGCCATAATGATCAGTCAGCCACATGTGACTTTGCACCTTTATTGTACCTTATGCTATATTCATACTAACTAAAAATTGTTTGCATTTATTCAGTATATAGTATATTGCAGATTTGCAATTGACAAATCAGATTTTGCAAAAGGAATGCATAGTATTTTAACAGTGCCATCATTTGAATTTTAGGAAAGTATGTACATTGCAACATCAGTTTATCCCAAGGGAAGCAGTAAAACCAAGCCGTAAGCCTTATATTGTCCCTGAAGTCTGAAATTTGATGAGATGTGGTGCTGCTACATTTCCTTCATGAAAACTGATATTTTCCCAGGTAGTAACCTTTCTATTTAAATTGCATCACTTATATAGGAATAATTATTTTTACATTCTTTTCCCCAAGCAGTGCTTTGAACACATAATAATACATTTCTGATGCAATAGATTTGCTTTTCATATGTTGTGGCTTAAATAAGCAAAATAAATGCAATACCAATGGAAGCGCAGTGACATAAACAGAACAGGTGTTCTGACCAAGTATCAATAAAATAGTATCTCTGAGCTATTTTCACCCATTTTTTAAACTGGAGTTTTTCTACATGTAGAAACCCTTCCTGTCTCTCTTAGGACCTTTGTAAGTAATCTTTCCCCCATAAGTCAATTGCTTCCGTTTAAAGTTGCTAAGCAGTTGAACAGATTAAATAGCATCTGCAAAGTGAACCAGTGAAATACCTCTATATGTAATGCTGGAATCAATAAGTAGGCTTCAGCATTTGCATCTTTAACCAATTTCAAACATCCATAGAATTTTTTACTATACAAAAATATACTTTTACTAAACAAAATATATTTTTCAAACATAGATGCTGTGTGCTTAATGATGTGTAAAGAGAAGATAATTAAGAATGAGAAAGCAGTCTTTAAATTAAGGTGACCATTCCAAATGGTCCTCATATCTCCCAAGTCAGCTCTACCACTTTCCAAATATAGTAAAGGTTGAATGTCATCAGCTTCATAAAGTTGGTTTAGAATCATATGAAGATATGCTTCCTGGTCCTGGGAGGAGGGAATATTTGGAAATCTAAAGATAGACCTATCACATGTCAAGACAACTATTAGTATCTCCTCCTAGTGCATCCAAAGGTGTAAGTGAATGCTATGCAGGAAGCTGTCATAAAATCTGCATCTTAACTGAAGTCACAGTGGCAGCTATGGCTGGAGGGAGGACTGGAACACCACCTCGTAGAAGTAGCAGCTGTCTCCTATTGTGGCTTCACCCATTTTCCTGTTCTGAGTCTTTGCCATGCTGCCGTTAGCCTAAACTGTCTCCACTGACTCATTTGTGTCCATTTCTTACCTCTGTAGCCAGTTCTGTGTGATCCGTTTTTTGCATGTTGGGAGTGTAAGGACTATTTTTTGGGCACTTTAAAGATTTATATTTTTCCCCCCTACTATATCTTCCTATTCTTTTTGATCAAACACTGGTGAACCATTGTTTAACAGAACCGCTGAGTGTGAGTGAAATCCAGTTTCCTGCGGCTATATCAGTGGGGATATTATGTTACACCAGCTCTGTAACATCAGTGCAAGTTTGACATCAGTAATAGACTGCTAAGATGTGAGCTGTAAATCTTCGTTCCTTTTGATCATGCATAAGAAGGGAGCAATGTGGGTTGGCTTCAGGAGTTTTCAGAACAGCTGAAGGAAAAAAAGTCTTGCTGCAGACTCAACAAGCAGAACTACAAGTGTTGAGAAATGGTCATTATGGATCCTCACAGTTGCATGTCCAGAGAAATTTTCAGAGTTCTTTAAGCTATTCCCTTGTTTTAAAAGGATCATTAATTCCTACCTGCCTGGGAATGAAGGCTAATATGCAAAAAGGGGAAAGTAATTTAAAAATCACTCTGTCCAGAAGGGTCAATTAGCCCATGATACGCATTTTAAGTATCTGCTTGCACAAACTCCTCTTCAGCAAAATGCTTGAGCCTTTTGGCTGTATGTCAGATTATGTCAGAGGTTCTGATCAATAAAGAAGCTGATAGCCTCAAAGCCGTTTCCAGCAGGATGTCTGTCCAGGAATATCTATTAATTTTGTGTAGGTGGACTTTGTGTATGTGTGTGTGTATAAATGCACATAAATTCTTTGATAGATTTACACTGATTCTTTAAATCTTGAGGCTTAGCATTTTAAAGCAATTAGCTAAAATACACTGCCAGGTTTTAGGGTGTTTTTCCTGCTTGAGCTGTTAAAAAGTGGCACTTAATAGCCTGCCATTTTAAAGTCCTGCTGCACAGACTTTGCAAGCTGAGCATGCCAGGCACTGTACTAAGCTGTAGGCAAGTTTCTATAGCACAGTGCTGTGCCCATGGAGAATATGTTCTGTGAATGCTGTCTTCCTTTAATAACAAAACCCTCTGCCTTTATTGCTGCTTTGTCCTGTTTGACCAAGTATCGCTAATAAAACTGATGCCAAGAAAGTGATTTTTCTCTTTCTTGGTGCATGAAATTCTGAGAGCAATTATGGTTTAGTTTTATGATAATGGGAATAGTGAGGCAGATAAGAACAACTACATTGTGCTGAGGAGGATGTTGATGATAATGATTTGCCATTCCAAAGGCTAGCTAGCTCTATCATTCACCAAAAGGTAATCAGTTTAACAAACTATAGAAAAACTGCAACAAGAGTGGGTTTAGACCTACTACTGCCATTAGTTTCAGTATAATAGAATTAAACTGAAAACAGAGTGTATTTGTGTGCCTGATGGCTTAAAACTAGTCATTATCATATGGTGTACTGATGCAAGTGGGCAGGGGTAAACTGGTATTAGATGATGTAAATCCAAATTAATGTAATAACCTTCCCATTCTGGATGAGTCAGCAGAATTAACAAATGGTGTAATCTCATTTATTCCCTCTGTGGTTCATGCAAGTAGTTCATAAATAGCAAAAGCAAATGGTTTGTCAGGACTGCCTTTGATACAAGAAGGAAGGGGTATTCATGCTTTATTATCATCTACAAATCTTCCTGTTTCGAGTGTACCTTAGAGTTTGGGAAAAGACCTTACAGTCTTACAAGGCTATATGAGATCCTGTCATGGGTCACTTACACTTTGAAGAGATATTTAATTAAGAGGGTGTTTTCCTTGTTTTAGCCCAGAAATAGCAGAACAAATGAAAGAGAGAGATGTTTGAAAGTCAAGAGGTCTCTTGACTCTTAATTTCCATTAGGAGTGAGAAGCTGGAGCCTGCTCCATACAGAGACCTGTATGGACCTGTAAGCTGCTACTTAGCCACGTAACTCAATGATTTCTGTGTCTGCTTTAAGATCTGGGTTTTACCAGAGTGAATTACATGTTGAAGTGACATTTCTGTCTTTTTAAATTTGCTTTCTAGAAGGTAGTTGGAAGTATCATCACAAGAAGCTAGCTGTTGCTTAATGTCTTTGGTAGGGAACTACGTCCTTTTTTTATTTGCTGTGACTTACATTCTTTGCTTGGGTTTCTTGCTGTCTAGAAATCACATTCCAGAGTGCCTTAGTTCTAGGCCAACTTAGTATATGGAACACATTTGTGTTGAGATGGCATATTTTTCTATCACATTCCAGTGAGAAAGGATATCAACTGCTTTCAGCTGTGGTCCTGCTCAGCTGTTTCAGGGAACTGCTGTAATCAGAATATGGAGGAGAAATGTATTTTCCTGGCTGAAATTCTGGTGCCAACTCCATTATACTGCAAGGCTTCTGAGCTGAGCTTCCTGGTGCGATGGAGAATTTTGCTACAGAAACAGCTGTTGAAGGTGATAGTGTGATTCTTCACCTGACTTTCACCTGCTTGCAAGAAGGAGCACAAAAGAAGTGGCAGGTACCAGAGACGTCCTTCTCTACTAATTATTCCATGAGTTGCCTCTGACTGCATTTTTGTTAAAAAGTAGCTGCTGAATTAGCAAGTGTCAGGCAAGAATTTTAGTAGTGAAGGGATGCAGCCCAAAATTACATTGTTCTTTTTTTTATTCAGCCTATTTTTGAGTTTATCTGCTGTTTAAGAATTTTTGTGTTTGAATTTTGCAGTTAAATTAGAAACAGTCTTCTGCAGATTGTTCACAAGATGAAAGATTCAGGGCTTTTTTTGTGCAACTCCTTCTGACCTATTCTTTTTGTTCCTTTTTTTGTGTTCTCACAGATACCATGCAGATTTTTTCCTTAGGTAGCTTTGTAATGAACCGTTCCCTCATAGCTGATATTTTTAAAACCTAATTTACATGCTGATGAATGTTTCTACCCAGAAAATTATTTTAACAACACTGATTATGACTTAAAAGTAAATTTTCTTAAACCTCTCAGTAAAAATGCTTGTATTTTTGATTATCCCTGCTAGCCATTATGGTTAATAACCAGAAAGGGAGAATGCTGTCTTCAGCAGCAGAATTTAAGACATGTCAAACTTTAACCTAATGGATGCTTTTGGTAGCAGTGGGTAGTTAGCTGTCTTTGAGATTTAGTATTACTGAACCCCTGCTGAAAGGCAGATTATGACAATGATACATTCTCATTGGGGAAGTGCAACAGGCACGATGGTAATTTATTAGTTTATTAATCACGTCAGATTAGGCTTGCACCAGTGGGGCATATCTATTTCATTATAATCCCTTGGTGTTTAGGGTACAGGAAGTTACAAGGCAGCCTAACTTATGCTCTGGTATGGGGCTGTATCCTGGAAGATGGACACTGGTGGGCAGTGATGATGAGACATGAAGCAGATGCTTCTGCATACAGAACTGAATTTTCTTTATTCCTTGTAATGCCTCTAGTTATTGTGGTACAGGTTCACTCTCTATCCATCTATATATCTCTGCTTCTCTGGACTCATGAGTAACATCTCATCTGAAAGATGTTAGAGCTGTATGCTTTATAGTTCATGCTGTTATTTTAAATTTTATGGAAATGCATCCTGCAATTTATATATTCAAATCTCTTGAGTAAAACTGCAGAGTAAAGATTGTATACTTTATCTGCAACAAGAAAGAACGTACCAGACTCAAACAATGAAAATTATGCGAGCTCAAAAGAATAGAAATAGCCAAAAGATCATTCTTACAGTGCTGGCCCAGTTGATATCTGATACCTACATTGCAGATGTCTTCTGTGTTCTGGAATTGCTATGAAGCCCAGCAGTTTCAGTGATTTGAAATACCAGCTTAATAAAGGTAAAACACCAGGACCTTGAAACGTTTTGCTCCTCAATTCTAATGAATTTAGAAAGTATGTTTAATTCTGGCCTTTCCATAGATGAGTTGTGTATATAACTATAAATTCATTTCTTATATGATAGTCTTGTACAAACAGGAAATAATTTAAAGTGTCTTGAAAATACTGTGCTCATTCTAGAGAATGAGATAAGGGGGGTGTCCAAAGTATGATCTTACAGAAAATGACAAAGGTTTGTCCAACTATAATTTTTAATGCTTGGGTATCAGTTGACTTGAAAGATTGCAGTAGTGGTTTTAATATTGCTACAGGAGGAGAACTGGATAACAAACCAAGGGAGCTATGAAGCCTAAACCAACACACATCAGACAAAGGGTATGTGTTGTACAACTAGCCTAAACAGGTTAAACAGGTTCTCTTGAACCTGTTTGTATTGATTCCACTATCTCTGGATAAAATCACTGGAAACACTCTAGACTAGGAAGGCTGGACAACTTAAATAGGTTTAAAGCTGATTGAGAGAAAAATGCTAGGAAAACCAAGGAAGTGTTGCAGGAAAAACCTTTCTTTTGCCTGGTCAGTTTATGACAGAACAGCTTTCCTATGACAACAAAAATCTATAGAGTGGTGCTTTTGTTGCTTAGCACAGCCTGGCAGCTCACTACTCTGTCCTTGATGGAATTTTGTTGGAAGGGCAGGTTATTGCTTTGGTTTATTTATCTGGGGGTACTGTTAGACTAAGGCAATATATCTTTTTCATTGTGTGCTTTTTCTAACGTCCCTTCTGGTGGTGAATTTCATTTTAGTTTGTCCTTCAATCATTTTTATTGCCTTCTGTAACTTGTTTTATTCTTCAGTAATCAACTGAAGTCCTGAATGCACTGTGTTAAATGCCATCTCTTTATTGCTGAGTAACCCTGTTCTTCAGAGAGGCAAGTTAAAGGAAACCTGAAAGGTTAGCTCCAGAAATGGACAGTAATCATTCCTTACCTTCTTATAGTTCCCTGTCTTCATGCAGAGAGATGTTTCTTGGCTGTGACTAGAAAAAATACTAGGAATTAAAAACAAGTGTTGGAGGAATGCATGTGCCAATACCAAAATAGGGAATTGTTCTGAGCTTGGATTTCATGCTTACATTTGACAGAATTCCTCCTTCACTCCTCTGCACGTCTCTTTACAGTTAACAGCTGGGATTTTTCAGTGTCGGGGAATTTTTTCACTAGATTTGTCTGTTTTAGCCTGAAAACAGACAGACAGGCAGGCGGGAGTTTTGCAGGAGCTGTGTGGCTATGGTTAGTGGTCTGAATGCTGTTTCAAGGGGGAAGACAGAGGCCTATGGTGTAGGTCCAAAATATAAGTATTTTTTTTATTTCATTTTATTTTACATCCTGTCTGTATGTGCTTAATCTGCTACAATGGTCAGGGTTTAATTTGTATGACCATGTCTTTTGACAGGCCCTGAGCAGAATTCGGAAAGAAAGTTTCTTGCTGAAAAAACACTTACTTTGAAAAGACACATTGTGTTGTTTTTCATCTTAAAATAAAAACAAATTCCCAGTGAATGACTGACTGACATCAGTAAATCAGATCTGCTTGACTCACAGAAATGCGTTTTACTTCAAGGAGCAGCTGGTAGATGATTTTGGCTGTTGACTCTGTGCTGTATTGTACTTTTTGACTGCATGCAGTTTGTATAGCATTCAGTATTGTATACTTAAAAACATTGCAAATCCTAGGACGAAAGACAGGTTTTTGTTTTTTTGAAGTATATATGTATGGCATATGGCTCGCTGTACACAAAATGAGAGAGAGTTTTTACTGTTGTTTCGGTACAATCAAAGAGAATAAAAATTGAGAGAAAACTTCGTAAGTTCCTGAAATATTTTCATTGTATTTTGATCAAAAAGCTGTTTGCTTTTATGGAGGCTACAATTTATAGAAGAGTATTGATAACTAGTGGTTTTAGAGATTGAAGTGCTACATTGTAAGAAAAAGAATAATTTTTAAATATTTTACTCAATTTCTACAATAACTTGTCCTAATTACATTGCAGTGTTCGGGCTGCCAATACTTGAATATGAATCTAAGTAAAATACAGTTGATATGTCAGAACTACAAGATACTGATCAACAGCTGCTTTGTAAGTTCCAAATACAATATGGAACATTTTACTACAGCGTTAATAGCTGTTAGGCACGTTTATCATTACTATAGAACCTCTGCAAATTGTGTTGCTGTACTTCACGTGCATTCAAGCGCATGACACAAATGGTTTTTTTTCTTAACAACAACAAGAGAAAGATCTTCTTACTCTCTCTAAACATTCTACTAAAAAAATAGATGTGAGGGTAATTGTGTGCATTTTGGCACTCCTTAATTCTAAACAACAAAACAGAATCAAAGATGACCCCTTTTGCCTATGGGTTCTTGAACATATAATCATCTTTATTTAAAGTAGTGATAGGGAACATTATTTTAGAAAATAAATAGCAACATCTGGATTAAATCCAATTATAGATATCAAAGATAGCAGTATTTGGACTCAACATTGTGAGCTTCCTAATGCAAAACTCCAAAGATGTGAAATTAGATGGTAGAATTTTTCTATATGTAGAAAACTTTGATAATATTTCTGTGAGTTGATCAGGAAGGTCTGGATGGAAACACTTGAGGGAATGGTTGCAGTAGTATTAGCAAATAAATACTTCTTGTGAGGTGAAATGTTTTTCATCCTTTCTGCTATAAGTACAAGGTTGTTAAAATAAGAAGCTTGGAACAGGTCTAACGTGTTAGTCCTGTACATGTGTTGCAGAATATGTATAGTTTAGGGAGCTACGCGTTCTTCACTTGAAATTGCAAATATGGGCAGGGCACTGATGTGATAGTTAATGGTGTTTGCAATGATTTGCAGTTTTGTTTCCCCCCATTTCCTAATAGTGCATCTTCTAAAGTGCTCCTATCATTGCTGTTAGCTGGGAGAAACAGCAGGAGGAGTAGCAATAACAGGAAACTTAAGTATGTGTCTGGAGATACTTAGCTTTCACAAACACCTTCTGTGATGGCAAAGGCTGTCTCTGCGTATCCTTTCCAAACCATCACTCAGCAAATTTAATATACATTTGAAGTTTGCCAGCTAGTTTCTGGGAAGAGGAGTGAATTTCTTCAACCTTGTGAAATTCCTGACAAAAAATGCAATTATCCAGGCTTCACAAGAGATTAATGCATTTTACCATCATTTTGTGGAGGTGACTGTCAGAAGTCTTCAGATGTCAAAAAGTAATTTATGGGTGACTTTCGAAGCCTCCTTTACAGCTGCCACTTTTTCCAGCCATCACAAAGATTTACTGTCTTAACTCTCAAGGCTACTGGTTTCATGGAAGAGTTTTCATTCACTCGTTTCAGGACTGTGCAAGATTTTACTGCAATTTAGGTGGGTGTCTGTTTCGTGCCTTCTGTTACATTGGTATTTATTTACTGGTTAAGCCACTGATCTTTCCTTAAGTTGTATAACAAAGAGCTGCATTTAAAAGAAATTAAAAAATTAGCAGCTTCTCTTAAATGGACTTGAAATTGAAGATTACATTTGAATCCGCTTTATAGTGCAGCATACAGATGTGCCTGGTTTCAGGTTTTCTTTACTTAGCTACAAAGACAGTATTACAGGGAATATGCCTTAATTTTGCTTTAATAAATTGATGTATGTATGTGAAGCATGAACTGCTGGTTCTGCATTAAAACTGGACCAGGCAAATAGTCCTGCAAACCTTGTAGCTGCAGTAGGAGACTTGCCTGCTCTAGGATTGCTAGGCAGGCTTTGCTGATTTTGATTGTGCTTGCTCTAGACTGTGAGAAGTTGTCCTGGGCTCAGCAGTAGCAGTCATTTTTCTCCTTAGTAGCTGGTGCAGTGCTGTGTTTTTTACTTTCAGCCTGGGAACAGCACTGATAACACCGATGTTTTCAGTTGCTGCTCAGTAATGTTTACTCTGACCAAGGAC
>JAOEHY010014198.1:66164-100938 GCA_025447955.1 Psilopsiagon aurifrons | reverse complement strand
AGTTTAGATTGGATATGAGGAAGAAATTCTTTACTGTAAGGGTGGTGAGGCACTGGAATGGGCTGCCCAGGGAAGCTTTGAATGAGCCATCCCTGTTGGTGTTCAAGGCCAGGTTGGACTTGGGTGACATGGTTTAGTGGGTGGTGGCCCTGCCCACTGCAGGGGGGTTGGAACTGGATGATCTTAAGGTCCTTTCCAACCCTTACTATTCTGTGGTTCTATGATCCTATGTTCAAGATTGGCTTGTGTAGTTTGCTTTGGTTTTGTTTTCTTTAACATGTTCATGAGCTCTAATATGTGAATATTCTGAGACTGAGAAAGCAGATTGAGTAGTTGACCAGACCCACCACCTGTATTGCAAAATAATTGGGATTGGTAAATGGCTGTATTTTAGCCTTGTCTGAAGAACAAGGAATTTATATTAACAAGAGGTTCAACTTCCTGCATTATGAGTTTTGATTTTCATTTGGAGGATATTTTCTGTTTCAGTTCATTATTATTTAGAATCTTAGGTAGTAATTCATTAAACATCAGAGCAGTTCTTTATATTCTGGGAGTATTTGAATTTAATAATTTTAATAATTGTATTAATAAATAATTAAAATTAATAATTATTCAAATGTTCTAGAATTCTTGCATGTAGTATTACAATTCTGCACTTCTTAAGGTGTTTCTGTTTTGATATACTTCAAAAATAGAATGCAGTTTTGGCTTCTAAGAGCGTATTGCAACATGACAGGCACCAATTACAAAAAAATATATTGATTCTACAGACCTGGAAATGATGTTGTACAAATCGTCTTCTGAATTGGTTTTAGCTGCATGGATAAGATAAGCCATCTATTCACAATTTATTACAGTTGCTTCACGTTGGAAAACCAAAGAATAGTCATGTCATGACACCTCCATTGTTCAATGTGACTGCATCCATTATTGTCTTATGACTTATTTTAGCCTAATTTTCTTAATTTCCTGCCTTTCTCTCTGAAGTCTTCTGTTATATATCTGAATCTTTTCTTTCAAGTCTCAGTAAGTCTCCTTTTGAATTTGTTTGGTCAGAGAAAGTACCTTTTGTAGCAGTCGATCCTGGCAGACATCTTTATTCCAGTGTTTAAAATTTGTGGAGGACTAGTGACTTCTTTGTGCTAAAGGCAGTCATGCTTTCTAGTTTAGAAGTAACGTTCATCTTTGTTGTTTTAGAAGCTTAGGTTTTCATACTGATGTGTGTGTATATATATATATGCATTCACATACAGATACACAAAACGTGAGTACAGCGGGTGTCTTTGAAGCTGTGATAATTATTGTTCCGTGTGTTTGATGTTAGGTAGCAACTGTAAAATATTTGTTACTGAATATTTTATGTTGTCATGGTGATTGTGCTTATGTACAAGAAAACCAATACCTGAATAAGTATTGGGTCATTTTTCTGTATCTGTTAGATGTAGTGCTGAGTGGTTTCCGCTGTTCAGGTGAAGAATGTGATTATTTAGGTGATAAGTGCCTTCTGCTGTTCTGCATAGAAGTCTGTGACAGTTGTTTATATTGCAATTTGGTAATGTTACTTGTGAGGTAGACCTAGTCTGTTTGTAGGCATGTACTAATAGGGTCTGGATTTAGGATGTGTGCAGGTGTCTCCCCTCACCACTGGCCAAAAGACTAGGTTTTCTCAGTGAACTGGTACGTATTCAACATAAAGTGCAGCTGCAGCCTACCCATATTTCACAGAGCTCTCACCAGCCTACTCATAAGAGGTGAAATATGCAGGCTTAAATGTTCTTGGACAGGAAAGGGATCTGAATTCTGTTTCGCATGCTGAGGGAATGTATTGACGCCACTATCCGAAGGAATGCTTGAAAAACCATAGCCTGATGTATGGAGAAGATTAATGAACTCTAGCTGAAAAATTAATAATCTAAACTTGGATATAGTTTGTAGGTGAGAGGCAGTATGTTATGTGCACAAGAATATACTCTGCAAAATCCTTGTAATTATTTAAGTAATTTTAAGTATAGTTCTCAATGAAGTGGGAAGTTTCATCTTCTCTGCCAGGTCTTTCTAATATGTACAAATTATACCCAGAAAAATAGACACAGTTTTTGCCAGAATGATGAAGACACATGTTTGTCATGTTTATTGCATCTTTAAGAAATGTGTACAACTGGAGGTGCGGTGCTGATTGCATCAGGAAGTGTAGTGCTGTGATATTAGAGGGCATAATTTGTGACTTAACACAGAAATGTGCAAGTATTTTTATTGCTATATAAGAGCAGATACAGTAGTCTGCATGCTTCCTGTGCCATAGCTGTTGCAACTCTTCCATAGTTGTGGTAGTGGAAGTACATGTGCTTAAGTGACCCTGCTGGGCAGTTTTGCAGTAAAGTGTTTTAAAATATATACTACATTTGTACGTATAACCCAAAAGCTGAATTTTTATTGAAACCGAAGAGGACCGAAGCACAGGCCTAAGTGATGCTTGGTGATTGTCAATGCTGATTTTTATGTTATTTTCCCCTTGGTGGAATTAAAAGCACTGCTTTATCCAGTCATAATTAATGCTTCCTCAGACAGTGTCTGGACATGGGAAAGGGCTAACATGAATCGCTGTTTCTACTGAATGAGCTGGGTAAAGCCTGTTTTCAGAGGAGGAAAAACTTTCAGCTGTGTGAGCTGGTGCATTCTTGATTTGTATAGGTGTAACTATTCTGACTGTGATGCAGCTGATAAGAGTATTCTGTAAAGCTCTTCATATTTGAAAATACATCTAACTGTGAAACTGCATCTCTCCTTTGCAGAAACTAGTTTTCTTCCTTCTCAGGTGTCTACAGTGTGTAACTGAAAATTGGAGGAGGAGGGAGGGGAAAGTTTGATTGTGTTATCTACCCTAGTATTTTTATCTGTTGAAGAGATACTAGGCTTTGGGAAAATGTTTGTTTCCAGTGTATTATATTTCAGTACCCACATCACTCCTACAGTCGAAGAATAAAGCTGGGACTTTTTTATATTAAAAGAAAAAAGTTGCCTTCAGCTATTAGTTTTCCTGAATCCAAAGAGACGGGTGGGGTAGGATCAAAAATACTTACTTGATCAAAGTTATTGGCTCTGAAGGTATCCTTACCTATGTAAGAAAGATGAAAGGTGTTGTTTTTATTGCACGCTAGTAACAGTGTAATTTTGAACTAATTGGTGTTGAACTGCCAATCACCTAGGGGGAATGCAAATAGATACTCTTACAATTTCCTTTGAGGTACTGAAATCTTATGTCGGGGCTGGAAGAAAAACAGAATAATACCGTTAAATTGACCTTAAATGAGCTGCTTTGTGGCTTTCTTGGAGAATCCCTTCTAACTTTTCATTGCTAGTCCAAACAAGTCTCGTCTACCAATTTGATTTATTGGCTAGACAGTGCTGACATTGAACTTTGTGCACGTTTGAAATAAAGCTAATGTTATAGGGCTTTTAAGAATTTAGCTGCATCCTTTTCAAATACTCTTTTGACTGATCTGAAACTTTGCCTTCCCCTCTTGTAAAATATCCTTTTGTATAGCAATCTGTTGTTTGCTATTATTTTTAAGGAGGAACTACAGCAGCACTTAAATATGATTCAGGATTTCTATTGAAGTGTCTCTTAGAGACCTAATATAATCGTGTGGACTTTGTTGGAAATACTCCCATGAATATCAGTGGTTTAAGCTGTAGTTTTTTATATTGAGGGTTAGAAACAACATATATCTTGAATAAGGCTTTAGCTCAGAGACCCTTAAATCAATTATGTAGAGAAGAAAATGTAAGATGCTAACTCTTTTTTTTTTTTCTTTTTCAACTGCTTCTATTTTAGGTTTTGAGAGTTTTTCTGCTGAATTTTATAGCTATCCTTTTTCTCAACGTATAGTAATTACTGATTCTATAAAATAGATGGTTTAGACTTTTATCAGAGGGAATACCTCAGCACAAAAGTTTATTTTTATAATGATAATTAGACACTTTTTTAAAGCCATCTTTTTTTTCCTGAAAACCCACTTATTATGATTACGTATTTGAAATACACTGAAGTTAAACAGACATTCATCTTGCACGTACTTCAAGTGAATTGAAATTGTTAGAAAACAGCATTTGTAGGTTGTACTGATTGATCCTGGGATTTGAGATATGTATATATGTGAAGCTCTGTAACTATTGCATCATACATTATGTCACTGGTACAGAAAATGAATGTTTAAGCATAGCACAGAGGTTGTGTTATGTGTAAAACTGTGTGTGAAAGAAGCATGCAATTGAACATTTAATCAATTTTTGAAACAGCTGGATGTCTCATTGATAGTTTGTCTGCATTGAGAAAATCAACATTAATACTCTGAAATAAAAAGAATAAAAGCTTTTTTTTTTTTTAAAAAATAAAAAGAGTTCAAGGAATACTCTTGTGTATCTCAGTTTTCAGGTAGGACTTCACTGTGTTGTAGTATGGAGAATGTGGGAGCTGGATGGGATGAGAAATTTACCTTCTTATCTTGTACTGAGATTGCTGGATGGATGAGCAGACAACAGAAAATGAGGAAATAATGAGACTGGAATATAAAGTAGTGTTAGTCTGCCAGCAGCCTGAGTGCTGTTTAGTTCTTGTGGGTGAATGATGAAGATACGAGACAAAAGCCTGGACAAGACTCTTAGTCTCAGAAATTTATTAGAGTGCATTTAAAAAAGGTAGCTGGAGCATGGTGCTATTACAGGTTAGCCTACAATCAAAGGTAAGGTCAAAGGTAGGGAATGGTCATGAGGTGAAGGGCATCATTGTAAATGGAGAAAGAAGATAACAGGACTTAATGTTTATTAAGACCTTGAACTGTTGCTGCCACAGAGAGGGTCTGTCTTAGAATAGACAGGGAAAATATGAGCCCTCTTAACTTATTGTCAGGTGAGATTATACAGAAAAAAGGGATGAAAGTAGAGCAAAAGGATAGTGTTTCTAAGTTACGCTGGGAAGAATATTTCTGGTGAGTGATTGCAAAGGTTAAAGTATGATGCGATCAGAACTGAAATAGCAGATCTCTAGTCAGCATTCCAGAGCTGTATCATTACTTCAGCACTGTGCAATGTTTGTATAGGAACTGGAATCCAGAGGAGAAACTACAGTGTGCTTGCACTGGAAAAGATGGGTGGTTGGAAGAGAATGGGAGGTAGAAAAGGAAAAGGATGGAGAGGGAAAATGGGTGGGATTTCCTGGAGCCCATGTATAGATAGGAGGAAGAGTTGCTGAGCAACTTTTAGGCAGCAAATCAGCAAGGGAGAGATGTATTTGTATTACAGTTGTCAGTTTTCAGCTGGCGTAGAGGAGAGTTTGAGTAGTTGCACAATAGTGACATGCCTATGCTGCGAACTGTAAAAAGGAGAGTGAAAGAATGTGATCTCACATGTGGTTGTGAGGAAGATCTGATTGTGGTTGTCAGAGGGAACTCTGTGGCACAGACAGAGTGTCCAAATTGGGTGAACAGGTATGAGCAGAAGATAAGTCAACAAGCAAGTCAGCAATATGGAAACTGAGTTTGCTGAGGAAAAAGGACTGGGGAAAGGGATGGAGTGGCACAAAATGAAACTGGAGGTCTAGCCACCATCTTACTTAGTTGGAGCAATGGTCCACTTTGCCTTTAAGTTGCTAAATAATATTAATGCACTTGAAGAACATCGAGAGAGTCTTTACATTTTGATGTACGAATCATTGAGAGATAGAAGAATGAGGCATTTGAGACATCCAGTTTCAGGCTGCCGCACCATAACTGGGTTTTGGACCTGCATGACTGTTCAGCAGTAGCTGTTCTTAGTTCTCACAGCAGCCAGCCAACAGAAGAGGCAGGGATCAAAGATGTTCACACTGCAAAACCTCTGATGTGTTGAACTCTTGTGGTCACACAGCTTTAGAGGTTTCTCAACTAAGCCTCTGATTTTTGAAAAGTAGTTGAAGAGTCTCAATGAAACACCTGAAGTTTAAAGCCACAAGTGTTCATGTGATGCTTCCTAAATCTGAATTGTTACCGTCTGTCTTACAGTAGTACAGTTAGTCTTGTCCAAAAGAAAATTCTGTCTTCTGTGTTAATAGGTATATCTTCCTCGGTAGAATACCAGGCAGCAGAGTTGGAACGGGAGCTTGAAAAGGTGAAAAGCAGGAAAACAAATCTAGGTAATACACTCTTTTCCCCTACTGTTTCATATGGATTACGGTTTAATGAGTGACCTCAAGATGTTGTGTTTAGCTTGTAGCAGTCACTTGATTGATTCCACTTTGTTCTTAACCATATTTGCACATTTGCAGTCCTTTAAAATCATCATAGTTTCTACAATTACATTAGATGGAATCACCCCTCTAACAAACAAGTTGAAGTAGGGAGTCTGAATTGAATCTTACTTTTAACATAACTTTAGAAAAATTCTAACATCTTCACTTCCTTGCATGGAGCTCAGTAGCATTTTTTTTCATACATGTAATGATACACTTATGATTATTTGAAATAATATAAGACATTACTTTCCTCTGTTTCTGAATTCTATAAAAGGTTGTTTTTAAGAACAGTAAAATAATTCTTAGCAGGTTTCTGTCTTTTAAAACTGAAAAGTGATACTTCTGGTAATGGCAGCCACTTGACAGGAGTCTCCTTATTTATTCAGAGGTTTGCAGGATTTTTGCATTAATCAGTGGGATAACTTAAGACTGTGGGAAGAAAAAGTTGGTTTTTCTTTTTCGATGTACTAGTGATATGCAGTGAGTTAGTTTTGTCTGTCTTGCCTTATGTTGTAAGAGGAAAATATTGTTTAAGTATTTGAAATTATCTTCTGTCCCTTGAGGATGCACTAGAATATACATGTAAACAGCATAATTTAAAATCAGATACATTTTAACCTTTGCAGAACTGCTGTATGCGGAGGGCGGAGGGGAGAGGAAGGTGCTGTGGTAAAACATGCCTGTAAACAAGAAAAAAATCAGCATTTCTCTGCTGAGCCTTTCTCTAAAGAGGCTTCATATTTTTGGCATTGCTTTGTACAGCTCTTCAGGGTGGATATTTTATGGATTGGTTGGCGGCAGCTCAAGTTAAGATAACTTTTCTTAACTGTAGTTACAAGTGCTTATAGACAGCTGAATGATTTTTATTTGTATTAATCCAAGGTGATGTATAGTATTAAGCTTCTATGTTTTCTCCTCTGAACAGAACGGAGGAAAAAAGCTTCTGCTTGGGAAAGGAATTTAGTTTACCCAGCTGTTATGATACTGCTGCTGATTGAGACAGTAAGAATTTTTGCCTTTTTTTCCTTTTTCCCCAATGAAAAGTATGAAGAATTCTTTGTCATCTGGGGGTATAGTTTTGTTGTTTCAACACACATCATTCAATTTCAGACTTGACATTCATCTCTTGAACCATTTTTTTTAAAAAACCCTAAACATTACAAAATCTGGGGGGAAAAAATGTATACATTTAAAAAATGTGGAATACTTTTAAATAACAAGACCTCTTCTGCTTCCTTACAGTCCATCTCAGTCCTCTTAGTTGCTCTCAACATTCTTTACCTGTTGGTTGATGAGACTGCAATGCCAAAGGGATCAGGGGTAAAGTAAACTTTATGTATGATTTTCATGTCTTTAGTAAAGCTTTGGAGCCCTTAGAAAAGTGCAAGTGATAACTTCTGCTTTAATAACATGGAAACAAATGAACAGCCTCTAGGTTTCAATCCTGTGTGCATTTTCTTCATGTTTCCTGCATTTTTATGGACAAGAAATGTTCAATTTAAGAAATTGTATTAAAAGCCAGTACAAAAAGCTTATCTTAGTTTGTGTTCTACTTAAAATACATGACATTTTCTCATCTTTTATTATAAAAGTTCTTGAAGAAAGTAAAGAACAGCATACTGAGGAGTTGTAGTGTCTTTAATTATGAAGATCTTTGTATTAACTTGGTAATGCTTTCCCTTGTGTATCACTGTATGTGAGCTTGCAGAGCAGTGATGGCCACTCTGCCTGTGTATTGTGAACAACTAGAAGTGCTACCTTTTGAAACCATTTATTTTAGTTTCCAAAGTAATGGAGCAGGTATGGAATGTAGCATGGTGGGATGCCGTATGCATGAAACATGAATCACTGTACCTTCTGTCTTAGTAATACATTTCACTCTGGCTGATGTCTAAAAGCTGGCTGATGCCATTGCTTAGGATGGGAGACTTGAAGGTTAGAACATCAGGATGCCCCTTAAACACTGAATTGAGAAAAGTCTACTTCATGTAAGACATTAGGTTTGTTGGTCCTGGTGAAAGTTAACTTCATGACATAGTTGTGTGTATCTTACTAAATTATGCAAATTTTTTTTTTCCTTATAGGGGCCTGGAATAGGAAATGCCTCCCTGTCCACCTTTGGTTTTGTGGGAGCAGCACTTGAAATCATTTTGATTTTGTATCCTTTCTTGAAGAATTCTATCTGTTAACAAGTATTCTGTCCAGTGGTAATTCACTAAGACACTTGCCTGGGAAGAAGAGATACAGGCCAGTCCTTCTCAAGCACTTGAAGCATTTTTGTGTGTGTGTGTGTGGTTTTCTTTTTTTCCCCTTTGCTTCTTAAGACTTTTAGGAGACTGCTGAGAACTTGAGTGAAACTTGCATTCCTTGGCGGTCCCTTTTTCCTTGATTCTCACAGCTATCTTATGGTGTCCTCTGTTGTCGGCTTCTACAGTCTTCGCTTTTTTGAGAATTTTACTCCCAGGAAGGATGACACAACTATGACAAAGGTAAGGTAAAGTCTGCAATGGTGATGGCCCCTTCCCTTCTTTCTTGCCATCTAAGACAAACTGACTCTTTTAGTTAGTAATTACCCTGAATGGCTCATTTGCGGTGATCAGTATTTGTTTGTAAGCTGGGTAAACACAAACTGGAAGATTTTCAAAATGCTGAATGAGTGGGAAAAAGGATGTGCTCTGTTTAGTTTGGATGGCATCCATTCACTTGTAAAAAGCTGGGAATAGCAGGGCTTGTTAACTAGCTATAGAAAAGCTAGTGAAAGAACTTTGTTCAAAGGAAACCTATTGCTAATGAGTAACTTTGATTGTGCTAACTGTACTTCAGGGAGCTTGTTTGAAATCTGAAGAATTTGGTTGCTAGAAGTAATACAGACCAAGTAATTCAAATTTGAATAATTAAACTAAGACCGATGAGGTATATTCAGCAACATTTTGCCGTCTGAAGCTAATTTGACTTCCTACAATTTAGCACTGGCTCCAGAATAAGAAGCGCTGTTACCTAATGCGGGGGAACATGGTTAGGTTTTTGGTAGAATATTCCCACAACTGACAAGGAGAGGAGTTCAGTAACCAAGGAACGGATGACGAATTTAATTGTTTTTTCTTTGTGTTTCATTGTTCATTGTTTGTTTGTGTGTTTTTAAAGTAATGTGTAGACATTTTTACTATAAACTGCTGGAAGTGTGAAAATAGATAAACACAGAGAATGGTTACAGTAGGTAACGGAGTTGGAATGTTAATGTTTTCTACTAATTGTTTACAGTACACCAAGAATAGTGTAGAAATAAACAGGGGATGCAGGAATGTCTGCCTACTTTCAAGAAGGTTCTGGGTTTTATTTAATTATTTTTGTTTTATTTTATATTCTGTTAGAATTAGAGCCGAAGAAAGTGATCTCTTGTGAGAGAAAGTTTCAATTACTCTTTATAAAGGTTTTACAAAAACTGGAGTAAAATCTAACAGCTGTGAATTTTTTCCTTCTATTTAAAGTAGTCAACAGGCATTCAAGTGAAAGGAAGCTCTTTGTTGTAGTTTTTAAAATAATACTAATCCTAAAAGCAGTTATGAGACAAGGGGGGCACAAAATCACAAAATGAAATATATAAACCTTTAGAATCAGTTTTAAGTAATGTTAAGTTTGATGGCTTTGTAACAGTAGCAATGGAAAATTGAGGTGCATGATTCACAGAGAAAAAAAGAGTACAGCTAGAGAACATACTGAGAATTCTCGTATAAGATAAACCCGTGTAGTTGGCATAGTTTTAGGCCCTTATGACCTTAGTACAAAATGAGTGTAAGAAAAACAGGATAGAAAAACGGGAGGTAAGGATAAGGAGTATCTGGGAATAGCAGGTGTCCAGGATGGGCTGCAGTTAAACTAGCTGATAAGTAGGACAGGATGATTGTTATGTCTATGGTGTTGACGAACCAATTAAGCTGATATAAGCATCTACTGTGTGTGCTTCAAAGTCTGCCAGCAGTGATGAAGATTGTTGGAAGAAGTAAACGACCCCCAAAGACCACCACCACATTTTTGGTACACATGTGGGGAGCTTTCTGGAAAATGATGTAATCCATAGGTAGCCTCATGAGTACGTAGGTATGCCCAGCAGCTACATAAGGACAGCTTGTGTATCAGTACAGAGACACATATTAGATGAAGCTATCCCCTGCATCTCCTGGTGCCGCAGTGTTGGGCACCTGCTTGTCAACTTAAAACTTTGTTGGATAGTTTGTTCCTGGAGTGTTCTCCGGATCGTTACCTACAAAGCTTAAGCAGATGTATCAATCATTTATTCTAAGCCTGTGGAATGGGTCTTTTATCAAAAGGTTGCAGGAATTAAGTAAACAGTTGATACTTTGCAACATGGTAGTCTTGAATTATTTTAAAGGTAAGTATGATTAAAAGCAAATTATTACATATTTGATTTTTTTTACCTCATCCCTCGGATCATCTTCATCTTGTGTAACACCATAGGAAGAAGTCAGACAGAACTGAGCAGGACTAACAGTATCTTACTGTAAATTCCTTTAGGTTCAGTTGAAAGGATGTAACTTAGAAGATCTTCTTTCTCATCTTGACTACTGTTTTTCTTCAGCAGTCCCATAGCTAATTAAAAATGTTGTTTGTAATTTTTAAACAGATCATTGGAAACTGTGTCTCAATCTTGGTGCTGAGCTCTGCTTTGCCAGTGATGTCAAGAACGCTGGGTAAGTGAAGTGGAAGTACAACACCTTGTATTAAAGGATGTTTAATAGAGTTAACAAAACCAAAGTAAACCCCATAGGAAGGGCATTTATGTGTGGCCTTTTCTACACCAACATGAGCTATTGAACATGCATCTTACATACATAAACTGCAGAATATGCATTCTAAAAAAGGTGCTAAGCATTTTCTACAGAATATATTCTTTTAAAAAGGTAAGTTAGGTTTTTTAAACTTCTGGTGGGAAGAACAGATATGTAGACTGCTTGATTAGGGCAGTATAAAATAGTTTCATGGTCACCATGACATTACAGTGCTCAGTTTTCATGGGGAAAAAAAACCCAAACAAAACAAACCAAACATTTGGGGATTTCAGGTCTAAAATCTGAGATAATGTTGAGTGCAAATGTTATCTCAAGTACAGTTAATACTGTAATTTCACTGAAGTTTTTTATCAGCAGTACTACCAGGCTACTTTCATTTTCCCCTGAAATAACCTGCTTGCATTCTTTGTTACTTCAGTTTTCAAATATAAAAATTTGGAGTCCAGCATAGTAGAACTGAAGAAGTTCTGATTTTATAGTTAAGAGCTGGCAGCAGCATTTGAAGTGGAAAAACTATTTTAACTGTTTGGAAAGACAAGGTGCTCTGTATCTTCACTTTGTTTAATTAGGTAATCTTCAACTTTATTTCTTGAAGTTAGGTTGCAAACCTATCCCACGATTAAGTAGCATAGAGTACTTTCAGGTAATGTGAATTTCATTTGGAACAGTAAACGGAATAAAACAAAAATCTACACAACAGGCTGTACGAATCTGTAGTACAAGCTTAGGAGTTTAAGCTCAGTCCCACAGACCAGTAAGATGTACCACATGGTTCTGTAGCTCATCTTATTTTCAACCAGAATACTGTCAAATCAAGAGTAGTTAATATTTTCTGGTAAATTATACTGTACATCTTCATACATATAGCTGCATATATAGCTATAGACGAGTTTTATTAGATTTACTAGATCATTTTTATAACAAAAAAAACCCACCTGTAATGCATTTTGGAGGGTTGAATCTTAAAATACACATTGTAGAGCTTTATATACATACAGAGTTTTAAAAATCTGTAGGAAAACTTCACAAATGCAAAAGAACAAGTATTTAAAATAGTGCAGTTTTGAAGTATAGCCAGTACGATAAAGTAAAAGAATTCTAGCACTTAAAGCAAGATTCTATTTTGAAAAATTAGTGGTTTAGAACAGAATTTTAACATCAGTATCGTGTCCACTAAGTTTCTGCATTCATCACTTGTTTAAAGGAAAATAATTGTTAGTGATCTGTGAGATTAACATTTGATAATAAATGGATTCTGTGGAAGTGAGTATACATGCTGGGTGCATTGTTGTCTCATAGGAAACAGATTAATGGTAAAACTCACTTAAAAAAAAGACTAACAAATGAAATTCCTGAATAGTTTGCCATAGAGATAAATAAAAGAAGAAAAAAGATGGAACAATTAACACACAGCTAACAAATGCACAGTCACAGCTGTCCAAACAGGATTAATAGAGTGTATTAGAGTACAGTGAGTCATGTGGTGCTTTGCAAAAATATCAGTGTGTTGCACTACATGCTACTGCCCTGTGGCATTGAATAGATAAAAAGAGATAAATGTTAAGCAGATTCATAGTCTTTTCACTTTATTAAAAAAGCAAGTTTCTAGACTATATGGAAAAGATTAGACTTCTTCATTATGGGAAAGGTAAAAAAGCAAAAGTTATCTAACACATGTACTGACCTTTTTCAAGTCTTAAAAACGGAAATAGAATTTTGTACAAGTTTGTGAGTTTTACGTAACATTCACATTGGATATGTAGGTGGTGCAGGTCTCTCATAATTCTTTTAGAATGCCAGGGAAGTGTTTACTAAAATAAGTAACACATTTTTTAGCCTTTTAATAGTCCTCCTTCAAAAATGTTTCACACCAGTACCATGTTGCTAACCACTGAGAAACAAACTGGAAGTAGGGCACTTTACAGAAAACAGAAAGAACTGTGCAAACAAAATTGGAATCTCTAATATACAAAGTTTTCCCAGAATTCACTCAAGTATTGCAGCTTAAGTAAATAGTGATTTTTGAACTTATTTGCATGTACAACCTAAAACCATAGTATTCTTTTATTTTAACCTAAATAATTCTGTAATAGTTTTTTTGCTAAATTGATGCCAACTTTCGTGGGTGTATATTTGTGTCCATTAGAGTTATTGCTTTCTGTTCTGCTACTGAATAATTTTTCAAATTGGAAATTCAAATCTTGGAAATTCTTTTCTTTGGGGGCTGCATAGATAACTTCTTCTGTAAGAAAGTCACCTAAAGCTTTTTAACCCTTTTCTCCCACAGATTTACAAACTGATACTGTCAGATCTTTTCTAATGAGCTGTGACTTTAAGAGAAAAGCATAATTAAGGGGCAATATTTTTCCCACCTATTCTGATAGAAGTGTCAGCCTTAATTTTTGTTTGTCCTTTACAATGCCTGCTCTATTGCTTGATATTCTTCTGAAGCTCTTTGTGCCAAGGAGTGTTATTTCTTTTCCAGAGAACTCTTCACCCAGTGCTCTACCTGTTTTGTTTCTTTTCCTTTAAAGGTCTGTAAGGCTTTGCTTTCAAACCTGACTTTCTCAATTTTCCTGTAGCTCTACGGTCTGACTAAAACACTGCTGCTTTTGAGAATATGAAGGGCACTGTTTGCCTTCAAGTGTGAAAGCAGCTTTGTGTTTATTGTCCTTCATCCTTTTGCCAGTTAATTCAGTCAGCTGATTTCTTCTTTTTGTGTTAAGACCTGTGCTTTTTTAATATTTCTCCCTGCTTCTCTTGCTAGTTTGATCAGCTTTGGTGATTTTTTTCTTGTCCTTTATCCTGCTTTTCATTTCCTTAGCTTTTAACATGGTTTTTTTAGATGTCAAATTTGATTCCCATGTTTTTAACATAAATGACTGATGTTGAATACAAGGAGTGTTTGTATCTCTTATGATTGTGATAGCTGGCTGTAAGTCTTGGGTATCAAGGTGCAGTGAGATTCAGAAGTACCAGGTTTGCCCTTGAGAGGAAGATAACTGACCTTTAATTCTGCTTCTCTTCATTTATTATCGCCATTGTAATCACGATTCTTCAAAGCCCGCAAACCTTTTCAAAATAGGATGATAGGAAACTCACTTCCAGGAATTTCCAAGCCAGGTTATTTTCTGATTGCCTAGTTTTCTGCTGCCATTTCAGCTCTGGGGTGAGGAAAGCTTCCTTCCTTTGCACTACTGGTCTCAACGGTGAGATCACACATTGACATTGTCTGTGCCAATCTTTTTGGGGAATATAGTGGCTCATAATCCTAGACAACTGTTGTTTGGGTATCATCTCAGTGTTCTGCTATTTTTACAGTGCAGTCATGATGTAGACCTAACAAAGGAACATCTGATGGCTTTTCCTATTCTGCCTTCTGGGATGGACACTGCAGCTCATAGACACACATTTTGGAAGAATTTTGCTCACTTAGCTGCAGTGATTGACTAGCCTTTGATGAGCACAAAGCCCAGGCATCAGTGTTATGAAGTCCACTGTGAACACCTGTCAGCACTCTTTCAGCCAAACTCTTTTCCTTCTGTGCAAATGCTCGGTGACTGTAGTGGTGGGTAGGTCTAGGAGAAAAACTGCAGCTGGAAAGATGTCTTTGAACTTTGGTTTCAAAAGCGATGGCTCCAAAAAAACGCTTAGAGACTTAGTGTTTGCTGTAATATGTTGTGGCTCTAATAGAAAGGCTTTTTGCTACCTGCATTTTTAATAAGGAAAGCCAGTGATGCATTTCATCCTTTTTTGGAGTAGATACGAATTTCACAGAAACTGAGATTTCAAGCAATTTTCATACTAATACTGATATTTTTCTTTCGTAATTATATTTACTGCGTTTACAAGAGCAGAATTCTTATCTAAATAGACAATTTACTTAAAATAGCATTATTCAAGCATTTCACTAGGAAACTTAAACACTTTGATAAGTGTGTCTTACAGTTTTATATTGGTCAATGAAATGGAAAATGTCCTTGAGAGCATTTTTTTTGTGTTTAACCATGCATCTGCTATAAGTACTGTGTTGTCTGAAAGAATTTTACTTCCATATGTAAAAAATGTCACAGTGATGTTTTTGTGTTTCTTAAAAAATGCGATCAAGCCTTTGTTGTAAATCTTAAATGCACTTTTAACAGGAATCACCAGATTTGATCTGCTTGGAGACTTCGGAAGGTTTAACTGGCTGGGAAACTTCTATATTGTATTATCTTACAACTTGCTCTTTGCTATCATGACAACATTATGCCTGGTCCGAAAGTTCACTTCTGCTGTGCGAGAAGAGCTCCTGAAGGCATTAGGTAATATAGCACTGAAAATGTAGTTTGTACTTGAACTTTTCATTTCTCCAGTGTTTGATACCTTGATGTGCTAGTGGTAACTTTCTGTTAGTACTGACAAAAAAAGTTTCTTTTGGTGGAAGTTTCTGTAAGTTAAGGTGTGAGAATGCGTAGCTTTGTGGCATGTTAGAGTTGAGAGCTAGCGTACAGTGTTGATCTTAATGATGTGCCCATGTGCTTCCTGATCTGCAGTTAAATTATCAGAGCACAGAAACATTCCAGTTGCTACCCAGGAATTATTTGGAAATGCAACTTCCACTTATGTGCCGGTTTGCTGTTTTCTTTTGTGTTTAAAGCAATTTATTCCCTAAAAATAGTTTACTGTCAGTCTGAGCTGCCCTGTTGTGATGCCTTTTTTGAGCACTACCTGTTCAGAAAATCTTTCTACAGAATATACAGAATCTTAGTAACTGATCAAGTAAAACCTGTGCTTGATATCATCAAAGTTTAGATCAAATTGCGCATTCATTTTTTTTTTTTGCCATAGAGGAAAACTTGAAGCATATTTCATATTGAGGATAAAATGTACATATTTAGCAGTTGTGGTTTTGCTACATCTTGTCTTTGGTAATTAATGAAGCTCCTACCTCTGGAACTCTAGAATAGTATTTGTTGAAATTGAAAAGACTAATGGTGAAACTTCAGTGT
This sequence comes from Psilopsiagon aurifrons, assembly GCA_025447955.1. Lineage (NCBI taxonomy): Eukaryota > Metazoa > Chordata > Aves > Psittaciformes > Psittacidae > Psilopsiagon > Psilopsiagon aurifrons. Next base: position 84,868 of record JAOEHY010014198.1, on the reverse strand, counting down.
TATAAACAACTGTGGATTCCATTTGTAGTGTCTAAGAGGTTAGTTTCTTCATTTTCACCAGTTACTGCTTTTCACAGTTGCGACCCTGGTAAACAAAATCCAAGCGTTTTCGTAGAGTGCACCTCTACTGGTGGCAGTTAAGTTAAAATCAGACCTACTAAATAGGGAAATACAAAAAATGACTGATAGTGTAGGATTAAAACAAGCCATTCTGTGATTTTTGATGTTGAGTTTTGAAGCTCCAGGGGAACGGATTAGTGGGCCAGGGCTGCGTAAATCTCTCCATTGATTTTTATGCTGAAAATGTTTTCAGAGAAGTTCCATTGTTGATTGAGTCAGATATATGATGCAAGTATGATGTATCTGACATTATCCCCCAGCTTTTAGTTAAGGTTGTTTCATGAGAAGACCTTGATTCATCTCTTTCAGTTGACTTGCATAATCCTATATTTTTTGGGAAACTGTTTTGACTGTAAAGGGATTACTTTGTATAATGTAATGGCTGTTGCAGAGCTCTGAAGGAAATAAATTAACATCAGTCAGCATGGGCTTATAGCAACAGGTCTGGTAAAACTTTAAAGTTTCTTTCTTAAAGCAAATGACTTAAAAGATTTATCATTATAATTCAGGGCACATCACTGTATTAATATACAGTGTTTAGTTAAAAAATCTAGGCAAATTAACAAACTTCAGAAGGCAGACATAATAGGATAGTGGTCTCTGGATAGCACCACCCTAAGGGATTTTTTTTTAGGGATGTTTTTCCCCACTTGCTGTCACATATTATATGATTTTGTGTAAATACTGTGATCAAAATGGAAAAGTAATTGGTAAAGGTTTACATTTGACACAAGCAGGAAGTTAAAAATCCTGAAGTGTGCAGGTTTCCTGACACAAGCTAGATTTGTTTTCAATGCTGTGCATAGCGAACAGTGTCTATTAAAAACTATCACGTGGAACTCAAAGAACGAGAACCGAAATTTGTGTGCTTATTTCTCCCACATATTGGGAACTGTGATGCAAGAAAGTTAGCTTGGTACATTATGGTACTTAAGCAAGACGTTCTGTATAGGTTATGCAAAATGAGTAAGACGCTCTTTCCATTTTTGATCCATTATGCCTCTTGTGAATAAAATATGGCTGAATGTATACCATCTTTCACTACCTTCCTTCAAAAAAAGAGCAGTTTAACTACTTGGCTGGGGCAGGATGGGAGACCTTAATTAGCACTTGTAGTAGAGAATGATGCAATAAGTACAAGTGGCTGGAAACAGAGATAAAACAAATTGGTAATAATGTAGGCCTAAAAATATTATTAGACATATAAACAGTTTGGAGAAATTATGGGGTCATCACCAGTGATCTGAAGATCAGCGAATGCTTTTCAGAAAGCTGCTATACTTCTAAAGAAATATTCTTAGGTAATTGTGTTGTTCTTTGTAAATTGACAGAGTAAAATATTCCGAGTTTTTCTCAGTTCTTAACATCAGATTTAAGCAGTGCGAAGTTAGGCCTCTCTTCCTTCCATGCTTGTTCGTTGTGATGGACTTTTTTCACTTAAAATGCAACTGAGGGCATGTCCCCGAAATAATTCCTACCAGAGCTGTAATCTGTTCTGGTCTTTAGCGAAAGTCCTTGTCACAAAATGGAATTTGGTTTGTATGCATTCTTCTGAATACCTGTATGCACAAAACATGGGAGAATCATTTTTTTTCTCATTGTGCAATGTTTTGCAGGATTAGATAAACTCCATCTATCAAATAATCCAAGAGACTCTGAGACAAAGCCATCTGCAAATGGGCATCAGAAAACACTGTGATGAACAATCGCCTGCAATCAACAAAGCTGAAAACATCAACCTTATGGCATTCCTGTCATCTCATCAGCATTTTTATATTAATTTTATTTGTTGATAATTTGGGTCCAACCCAAGTCTCATTTTTTGTTGCTGTGTGCTTCTGAGGAAGCTAGGTATATCAGATTTGTCTCTTTCCAGTGAACTTTTGGTCTGCTTGTTTATTTCCTGGTAGATTAATGCAGGAGGGTGCCTTGAAGACTGGAAGCTGAAGAGAATAATTCATTCCTTTTTATTTGTTGAAAGTCTCACCTCTTTAGAACAAACCTGCTACCATTTGAATGTGTATTACACAGACACAGCTATAGTGAATAACTCTGGGACTTGGTTAAGAACAAAAAGCAGCAAAAAAGGTACACTTTGAGGCCACTATGACCCTTACTGGAAATGTAAACTACCTGGAATAGGTATCCTTGGCAGTAGATAAACAGTTCCACTAAGAACATGTCAAAAATAGCAGTAATGTGTAGAGATCACAGTCCTTTCATGCTGGATACAGCAGGCTGTTCACAGCCAAATGTCACGGGGCTTTCTTGGAAGGCCAGCGTTTTCAGCTTTGTTCTTAGCTAGAAACACCAGGTTGCTTTACTGGTAGTCAGACAATGTCTTATTGAAGTACAAGATGAAAATTAACTTCAGTGTTAAATCTGAGCCAAGTATGCTTTGTAAAAAGCTGTGTAGACCCCCTGTCACAGCTCTTACAGTTCTGTAAGCTATCGTGCCAGGGAGGTCACTTCCCTACCAAGTGCATCCCTGTAAAATTCTTTATGAACTACTGTGTATAAGCAGTACTTGTAATCAATGCAAGTAGCACAGGCCTAGGAGGCTGCAGTTGCAATTTTTTACAGTCTTCTTTCGTTTGAATTAAATTATTTCTCTGAATTTTTACTATAGTTACCAGGATTTCTGTTCAGTGGCGTAATCCAGTATCTTTCAGTAGCCTGTTTTTTTTAATGTACACATGAATGTGTATATAGGCCTATATGTGTAGTATCGTAAATTAAATTCAAAGCTTCTAGAGATGGCATAGGTGGCTTGGTAAGTAAAACTTGTGAATTTAATCTTGGTAGTTGAATTTCTGCGATGTTACAGTTTAACTGCTGAGAGGCCTTAGTTTCAGGCCTTGGATTCAGGATGGTGATGGTGGGTGGTTACATCCTTTTTCTTAGCATTACTGCAGCCTTAGGAATCCTTCAGGCAGTTTTTAGTGAAGAAAAAAGCTCACAAACCAGAACCCAAATAAGTATTCAAAATCCGGTTGCACTTTTGTCCTGCTCTGCCACAGGTTATCTTGAGACAGGTTGGAATGGGGGCACCGTCAGTGTAGCAAGTCAGATACCATTCCTGTTGATTTCCCATTTCTGTAAAATGTGTATATGTGTAGCCTGAGGTCTTACACATGATGAGGCGGTGATGACTAGCTCTCCAGTGTGGTTCCAAAATAAGATCAACCTTGTGTCAGAAAACCTTTGGGCTGTTTGCCTGAGATGACTGCTCTGGGCTGTAGAACTTACTGCTGAGTGTGTGAATGTGAGCTTTTCTCCCTTTTTTTATTCTCTAGAGTGCTTCAAAAATCAAGCTCCAGTATACACGAGGATTTCTCATTTTTGCAGCTGCCTTTTCTGACTCATACTGGGGCACAATGTAAATATTTCTATAGTAAATATGATGCTAGAGAGTTATTTTTTTGTGTATGTCATTAGTATAAATTCAAGGCTTATCAAACTGACTGTTGATGTGTTGTACTGAGTCTTGGAAGACAAAGTAAAACTGCTTGATTTCATTAAGATTTACAAGCATCTCTTTTGTTGTTTGAGTTTAATGCTGACATTTTAGTGAGGAATCTTAATCTGAGTTGAAGTTCTGCAACCAAGAACAGGGAGCTGTAATTAAAAGTTGTTTTAAAACATGTTTACATTTAAAATATTGGGAGATCTATTTTTTAGGGGCATCATTCAGGTATCCTCAGAGCTTGTAGCCTTACGTATAAGCATTATAGTTTAAAATAACTGAAATGTATCCACTTGTCCATGCAAGGGGTTGTGTGACCAAAATTGTCTTTGTGTCTTACCAGGGCTGATGAATTGTGATGTGTGAGGCTAGTTGGCATTATTGAAACATTTCTGTGACAACTCTTAAGACAGTTGTCTAAAAACAGTCTGTGAAACTGAGGAAATGAACTTAAGGAATAAATTTAGGGAGTGTGAACCAGCACAAGTCTTGCTCTTTGTACTTTTGGAGAGATGTTTGTCCTGGCATCAGTTACACAAGAACACAGGAAAAGATGAGATTGAGGTATGTGTGGTTTCTAAAGGTGAGTTGGGCAGTTACTTAGAGCAGAGACAGTTCCTGCTGAGAAACACGCAAATTTCAGGCAAGAATTCAGAACTCTCTTTCAAAACAAACGTTACAACCTTGCCTTACCACTCCTTCTGCTGGTTTTTGCAGTAGGAGAGATGTGTGGGTTAAGGCTATGTTAGTAAACATTACACTGAAACCTGAAGGGTGATTTAGATGCTGTGTGGTTTCAAGTAATTCAGAAATACCCTGTGCAGCTACTGGCAGTGTTTTGTTTTGAAACCAGCTGTTCATATTGTGACACTGTCCACATTGAAATATGCTTTCTGCCTGGAAAATGACATGCTTATGCACAGCTTCTTTGCAGATAAAATGCTACAAATATACTACGTGTAAGGTACAGGTCACTGTATACTTTTCACAGAAGCGTATGGTCACTTAAATACAAGCAACTGGTAATTCATTAATGGATATTGACGATACATTCCTAGTATTTTGACTCATGTAGAGTCAGGTGGTCTATACCTTCAAGGTATATACAGCTGATCTTAGTAACATTAACATCTGCCTCACTTCTTATGAGGCAAAAAGCACATGAATGCTTCCATCTTCAACTAGATACCACACAAGACCAAAAAATAGATGTAAACTCAGTGTTTTAAGTTAGCTGTTTCTTGGCTTTATACTGTATTGGTAGCACAATGTTAAATGCAGTGGCAGAACTCTCATAGTGTGGGATTTCTAAGCATAAAGCACACATGCTTATCACTTTAAGCTAAAAAATAGTTGGTTACTGTACAAGTAACAGTTTTTGCAGTCATAGGAAGCTTTGTTTACTGTCTGTAATGTAGTGTTTATCTTTGGCTGTGTTCCTCTGATACCTTTTACTCTGTTGACTCTTTCAGTGTGATAGAAATTAAAGGATTTGACAAGTTGCTTGCCTTGTCTGATTCCAAAGTACCACCTCAAGTACTGCAGAGGCATGGCTACATGCTGTGGTCTGGTCCAGTCCATGCAGACAAAGCTTGTGCAGCCCTGTGCTTGATGGGGTGAGCACATGAGAGGATGGTGAGGAGTGCCCCTTCAGTCTGTCACCAGGATTGACAAGAGCAAAGGGGCTGCAACCTTCATGTCCCATCAGATCTCTATTGCTTGCTCATACTGCTCTGCAGCAGCTTCACGTGTGCCCACTGCTGTATAGTAAAGGCAAGATGGCCCTGCTCTTAAAAGAATCTGCGATCTAAATTAGAAAGGAATAAGGTAGAAACAAAGAACAATTGGCATCTTCATGCGTGTGACTTTCCTTGAATTTTCTAAGAATGTTGTAGGTTATTTTCCTTTCTTTTATCCTCTCCTTCCAGAAGTGGGATGGGCTCAGGTGGTGTACATATATACAGGAACTGAGCCTTATGCTCAGTGGACTAGCATCTCTAATTTTGAAACACCAAATCCAGGAAGACAGTTAAATCCTTTTGCTTTCACATACATTCTAATTTTTAAAATAGCAATTTTTAAAATCTAGGTGAAGTCACTGGAGCAGAAACAATACACTAAGGCCATGTTAATAACCTCTTTAAAAGGAAATGGGCTTAGTTTTGTTCAAAAAAAAAAGCATTGATGTGATCCTTAAAGGCTAAGGAAGTAAAATCCCCTGCCCTCTGGTGTTAGTGTTTTTTTGTGCCTTTTTTTTTTGGTGTCTTTTAGTGCTGACTTCAGACAATATTCCATACACTAACTTCCCTCCCCAGCCCATATGTTTCAGGAGCTGAAATCTTGAGCTCTTGAATACTGGATTTATTATTGGTACTGGCAAGTTATTTCAGTCACATTAAGAGCTTTTGAACTTTACAAAAATGCTGCTTTGGAATTCATCCCATTCAGGGGGAGCAGTCTAATCTACTGGCCCTCACCCAGGTGGTGATAACCTCTGCCTCCTTTTTCTGCCTTTGCCCAGCACTCTTACTGCATGTCTCTGACACTGTTGTAAGAAGTTGCAATGCTCCTTCTCTGTTCAGGGTGTGAGGACATCCATTCCTTGGCTTGTCCATCTGCCACATGCAGGTCTAGCTGCTGAATTGGGTTACTTTGGGGATTACAGGTTCCCAGGATTTCCAGGTGGTAGACGTGCATGTGCTTGAACTTTTTGCTTTCAGCTCATTTTTGTTGGGACTGAAAGGTCATTCCAGACTTTCTGGGTGTACATTTCTGTGCAGGCCATTTGGGGGGGAGATGTGAGGGGGCAAAAGAGATGGAGCTCATTTGTATAGACAGTCTTTTTTCCATTCTTATTATACTCAAGCTTTACAGTTCCCTTAAAAAGACGCTTAAAATCCTTAAGTTCATGAAATTCAGTAGCTGATGAAACCTTCTCAACCTGACCCTAATTCTTGAGAATGTCTAACATCTTTGCTTGCTTTCCTCTTTTATGTGTTCAAGTCATTCAGTGTGTTATTTGGTGGCTTTGATGTTGAGAGCAGGTCTTGATCTAGAGAAAACACGAAATACCAGACCAAGAAGAATTTACATAGATCTGATTGTGATGTGTGAGAAGACCACTTCAAGTGGGAAGCTTTTTTGAAATGTTTCACAGTTGAAGCACCCAAACCTCTTCTTTTCAAGAGAAAGAAGATATGTGTCATTAAGATAGGAAAATTAATTGTATGTTCTCTAAAATGCCAGTAGTTCAGTAACACTGAGAAGAACTTCATAGATTCTTAAAGTCCATTCTGTGATTCAGAGTGCAGCAGCATCCTTGACTTTATAGAAAGCTGTGAACTTTTGAGAAAGGCTCTGTCTTGGCAGTAGAGAACCTGAGGATGCTTGCTAGTTCTATGTTAGTTACCACATTTTTCTGAGTAACTTTTTCAGTTGCATTTATTACTTTGTTTAAATATACATAACATTAAATGTTCTAACAAATACAGGAGGTGACTTCAAACAGTCAAAAGAATAGCATGAGGAATATCCTGTGAATGCTGACATTCCTGACCTGCCTAATTCTAAGCTATTTAAAAGCTGCATCTGTATGAAGGTCTTACATCAGCATAGAAATTAGGAAATCCCAGTTCTTTAAGGCTTGGCGAGGTACTGGTGAGATACCCGATTGTTCCTTTGTACCTAATAAGCACTTTGGAATACTGCTTCTGCATTGCTTCTAAATGTTTGTTGTATATTAACCTCAAGTATTGGTGTTGCTTCCACCCCCCATTCCATTAATTTTTATAGTCTGTATCACTGGATGAAGCTCCTTTAATGAGTAGGGCTTTGTTTTGCATTCCTTGTATCTTCCATAGATACCAGCTACTGAAGTATATGGGCATTTGCTTGGATTTTAATGTATTTCTTTTCCCCCAGAGTCCATACAGAGACATTTCTTAGTTAGAAATGTTCTTCCATGATGAAAATGTTGGTGTTTATCTGTTTGTAATTGATCTCTTTTTTACCACTAGATTTCACTAAAACAATCCTGTCATTATAGTGGGTTTTCTAACAAGTTACCAAGAGCTCATCTAAGTTTGAATTAGGAGGGAGATGAAAACGGTTTAGTCATTGCACATATATATGTGCTTTTAATCTTCAGTAGTGCAAGGCAACCAGCCCAATTCTCAGAGTGTACTGTGCTAGTACCACCTATGTGAGCCTGTATGATTGCTGTTACTCTGGAGCAGCTGGTGTTCTGTGGACTTGCTCCTCAGTTACTGTCCTTGTACTTTATAGAGCAGGACTGCAGCTCTTGACATGCCTTGCTGCCTTGCTCGGCTGGAGATGGAGATGCACTGTTCAGGTGTGTCAGCAGCACATAACTCTCATGTTTTAATCAAGGTCAGACTTTGCACAGTGCCGAGGTAAGATGTGACACTCTTCACATGTTTTCTGTACCTTTTGTGTTTCACTTGTGCTTGAGTCTCTTGGACGTCTCTTTCCATGTTAAATTGTTCAGAAAAGAGGTGTGATGGCCATACCTTCATGGTGAATTCTGTGCATGCATTTCGCAGAGTAAAATTAACTGATGCGTGACTTCCATTTTCCCCTTAACCATAAGTTTCCCAGTCTGAGCTGAAACGCTTAGAATCACAAAATCTGTGCAAGTAACTTTTTCTCCTTCCTGGCTTTATGTAACAAAGTTGGTCCACTTCTAATCTTTAGCAAATAGGTTTCAGAGTAATTTTTTGTCTTATTTGGCCTGACTTCTATTGTGTTAAAAATTAATGGATAGAAAAGGAAGGTATACTTGGGTCATGGATTTGAAATCTTCAAGTTTATGAAATGCATGCTTGTGCACAAAAGCCATGGCTAGATTTCCTTTACTTCTTGGTGGGGTTAGGAGCTCAGTGCTTCATTACCTAAGCAGAAAATGCATCTTGCTGTTGTCTTCAGGAAGCTTTGTGTCTCAAAATTCCCACGGGGTAGACTGAATGCTCTGAGTGCTGCTGGCCATCTCGTCACATGGATCAGCTCCACACAGATTTGGGTGGTGTGACCATGATGATACAGCTCTGGACTGGCATGTCTGTGGGTGTTGCTGCTGCTGTTGTAACAGCAGCAGGGGTCTCCTGTCCTGCACTTTCAGGTTTTTCACAGCAGGGTGACTGGTTAAGATTTCAGTTTACGAAAAAAAGTAACACAGTTATGCACAATCTTGGTGTGTGTGAGGCTGAGAGATGCTGAGCGGAGTCAGCGCTTCCCTCTTGGTCCGATTTGCACTTAAGGCTTTTGGTCTTGAGCGGCTCATATTTCTTTCAGGTGGATGTATCTTTGACCAAGGGAAAATACAGCTGAAAAATTACGCTTCTGGTGTTACTTCAATCAGAACAATTTTCTGTGGACATACCTTTTCCTCACCAAACCCTTCCCACTTTATTTTAGGTCATCCCAACATATGTCTTATGTTCTCAGTTGTGGATACTTTGCTGTGTTCTAAACCAAACAAAAATACTCACCATGTTCACCAGGTTGAATGTTTTGTGAAAAGCAGTGGTTATATGTTGAATTTCTTTTCCTTTGTTTGAAGTGTTACACTGAATGTTTGGTAGGAAGATTATTATAGTTTTTTTTTTACTGTTTTCAATAAAGTATGATTCATAGTGGAGTTTTGCTTCTCTTTATTTTAAGCAATGAAAAAAAAAATAATCCCTGCAGCATTCTCAATTGTCCTGTCTGTAGATGGTGGGAATAAGTTGCTTTACTTTCTCTTATTCCTTCCCCCAGTTTGTTTATACAAGAGGATGCCGATTAAGTCATGTGTAAGTCATCTGAAGTAGCTCAGTAGTTTGACTGAAAGGCAATTTTTAAATACTAAAATCTAACCGCTGTGGTTCCTAAACTATTTGAAAATTAGCAGCTTCAGATTTCCATTCCATGAGAGATGCGCTTAAAGTTGAGGACGGAAACTGGAGAATGTCCAGTCTGCTCAGCTGCACAGGACCAGGTGTACTTATGCAGACGTTCCAATTTGCAGCTGGTATCTGGGGCTGGTTTAGAGGTTAAAAGCATCAGGTCTCCACTGATGGACCATTACTGTGAGGGTGGTGAGGCACTGGAATTGGTTGCCCAGGGAAGCTGTGAATGCTCCATCGCTGGTGGTGTTCAAGGCCAGGCTGGACAGAGCCTTAGGTGATATGGTTTAGAGGGAGGTGTCCCTGCCCATGGCAGGGGCGTTGGAACTAGATGATCTTAAGGTCCTTTCCAACCCTAACCGACGATTCTATGATTATTCTTAAGAGAAATCACAAAGTGGAAAACCAGGCTTTCTGCTGTGGGCTTTGTTAAAGACGCAATAAGCAATGTGAGAAGAGGCCTTTTGGATGTTGTCCTTGGCGTAGGCTTTATGACCTATGGCTTTAAATATGTTTCTGTGCGTTGCACATAGGCCTAAGCAATCTGGTCGCTGTATCTAAAGATGTTCCTACCAGTGCTCAGCAAAACAAAACCTAAAAGCAATACATGCTTTTATAAACTTAATCATCTCCTTGAGTGCAATCCCAACTCACTGTGACTGCTTTGTCTCATTGCTACCACAGCATCAGAAAGTTCTGTAGGGCATCACACAAGTCTTAGACTTCCCTTTGACTCTGCTTTTAAGAGCTTTCAGCAGTTTTAAGGAACGTTTCAACACCTGTACCATGACCATGCAATGTGAGCCTTTCTCTCCATGCATTTCGTGAGTGAAAACCTGACAGGAAAACAAGGAGCTGTCTTTTCATGGAAGGTGGGGTGGGAAGTGGGAGTTGAGGTGGCAGAAGTGGTGTTGCCAAGGTCAAGCAGCCTGATGGTACCTGAAGGCTTTCCTGTTGTTTCATTTCAGGGTTGTTTTTTGTTTTTTTCTACCAGGACATGTGCTTCATAGCATGTGCCAGAATATTCGAAGGGAACTTCTCCAGACCCAATGGAATCAGGAAATACCCCACCAAAACGCCCTGAAAAGATCATTAATGTCATGAGATTGCATTTGAATTTCCTAAATTTACTTTTAAAACTATATAATGCTCAGCAGGGGTTTTTTGTTTGGTTCCTTTTTTAAAATTACATCAGTATAACGTGCAACTAGGAAAGTGCCTTCCATTGAAACCCATACTGTTTCTCAGTATTTTAGAGACAAACATTTGAAGCATCCAGGTAATCGTGAAAACCATCACATAAGGCAAGTTGCTTGCTTCTTGATGTTAGATGTGATCCAGTGTGTTTTGATTTTGTAGTCTGATTCACTACTGAGACCTATTATGACTTACTGTATTTCCAAATGATCCCTAACACGAGTATATTGAAAGGCTGTATCCAGTTGTCAGTACAAATCAGATTTAGTTGCCTCGTTGGTTAATGCTGATGTACAACGTAACTTAAAAAAAATAAAGGAAGAACAAAAGAATTCCCCTCAGCTCTCCTGTACAGTGTATTTAGATCACAATGTGACAGGAAAAGCAACAGTCCCTTCTGTGTTCTGGGGGAGAATCCCTTGTCCTGCAAGGAGAAGATGGGTAATCTTGTGGTCCCCTCATGACTTTTCACTGACAAGAAGGTAAAAAACCTGATTCTATCCCATGCAAACATGCGCACTGACCTTCAGCGGTATGTGTAAACCAAAAAACAAACAAACAAGCATCCCACCGCAGGCCTCCTTCAGTATTTACACTTTGTGGTCTCCAAACAATCCCAAATGATGACGCTGTTGGGCTTCCTGAATAGGTCATGAAATAAAAAGGCACTACACTTTAATCAGTTTATGCCTTTAGTATGTGATTATATATTTAATTAAACACTTAAAATCCTAGTAAGTTTTATCTAAGTGTTGTTTCCTAGATTCTAGAACTACGTCCGCTCCACATTGTAATTCCAGCTGCTCTTACCAATTTGATTTTAAAATCTTACTTCAGGAATAGCAGGGTAAGATAACACCTAAACCTCACAAATTCATGGTTTCTGTTCAACATCCAGTGAAGGCTGATCTGTTTAAAAACATTTTTGTTCTTGATTTATGCTTGGTCTTCATTTATATTGGTATCATACTTTGACAGGCCTGAATTGTTTTCATTGGAAAGCTAGGGAGATACAATAGAGAACTAGAGCAGCCGTGACGTTGCTTTCCATAGCCTCTCAGGACTCAAAATTTGAGGAAAATCAACCACATTTTAAATCTGCCCTTACTGAGAGTCTATTCTGTGAATGTGAGAGCAAGGCAGGCAGTATGTGGTCAGTTCCAGGAACAGGCCTGTCTTGTGAGCTACGCCATGACTAGGCAGGCTGCTGAGGACAATTAACCACAGGGAGATACGAGAGCTGGGGGCAGAGAGGGGCCAGGATTGTGTCAAGCAACCAGTGCCCTCTTTCTGTCTCTGCTGCTTGCTCCTTTTTCCCTCAGCAGGAGGAAGCCCTCAGTTTCCTCACTGAGCTTGCACTTGTGCTTCTCTTCCCCATTTCACTAAATAAGCCTGAAAGTCCTCTCAGGAGCCTCCTGGAGCAGAAACTGTAAAAATAAAGAGAGGAAAACTCTCCTCCTGCCTGAGACTGCAATCTATTAAGTTCCCCTGCTGCTAAGATACTATCTGCTTTGAGCTACTCCTGTATTTTCTGCCGTGTGACCTGGCCCAACCCATATCCATCAATCAGCAAATAACATTTAAGGCTGGGAAGAAAAAAAAGTGTAACTGAAATTTAACCCCAAATTTTTGTTAACTGGCAAGTAAATGCGAGCTATCAACGTGAACGGAAAGGAAATAAGCGTTTTGCATAACTTGTTAACGTGTTGTAGGATTGAAATATTAAATCCTGCTGTGTTTTAGTGAAGAACGCTGAAAAACCTTTTTTCCTCCTAGAACAACTGAAGCTGATTAATTGAATTTATTTCCTGATACAGCCTCCCTCTGTATTTTATGTCTGAGACTTCTTAAAGCTCGAACAGAATGGTATAAACTGAATATTTGAAATGCTCTATTGGTATGCAAAACTACATCAGTCATCTGTACAGCAGCAGAAGACTATGATAAAATAAAACGATGAAACAAAGCACCGAGGTGAACTTTGTCCACAGGGAAGCCTTTGTAAGTGATCCAGTGTCAGCAAATTGCTTACTAATGTGTTGACTTATGGCAGCCCTCAAAAGTAAAATGAAAAGGCTGGAATTTACAGCATATCAATGAATCAGTTGATAAGCTTTTACTGGTTTAGTATCCTCCTAGTTTTGCTGCTCGGAGCCACTTCAAGTTAGCAACAGAATGTTTACCATCTGCCTGCGATAAAGGAAGTCAAACGACTAAACAAATTCCAGGACCATTATACTGTTTGGTGAGATTTAAATTAAAATCTTTGGGAGAAATCATGTGGAGGGGGAGGAAGAAACTAAAGTCAACTGCATCATTTCAGTGACTCCCTCGCTGCCTAAACAATGGCAAGATTTTTAGCAAAGCTGGAGATAATGTAATGCATTCGAAAAGATTTAATTGCACCAATAAAAGAGTATACAGCAATTAAACGACATACAGAAGTGACATTTATAGGTAAGATCAAAGAAATTCACTACCTAACATGCTGAAGCAACACCCTGCTTTCTGTGTATAGCAGTGCTAAAAAGTAGCCTACTTTGGTTTCAGTGACCTTTCTTATCTCCTTTGATCTAGATTATTAAAAAGTTTAATGATAGCTGTAATAAGGGCTACTGTAGCACCCTGAAACAAGTTGAAAACGTGTCCCAATAGCACTAATACTTCAGGCTTATGGTTTTTATTTTGTGATATTTAAGCGTATGAAACTTAACATTTAACCTTTGTGATCCATCCAGAGGAGACAGGGTTATTAAATATTAGATTTGGGGGTTTTTCCTCAATGGCGATGCCATTTGGTTATGCTAATGTTTAGGGAGTGACATTTTAAAAGCACAGAACAAGTCTGAGAGGCAAAATTTAGTTTAGAAAAGCTTTTTAGCATCTGGAAATGGATAGCTCCCTGTGGAAAATTTCCTTTGTGTTTTCATTAACTGACACTTAAAAGTGTAAGAGCGAAAGCAGGAAATCTCATCTGCAATTCCCACTTCAAAGCCACTAAGAAAAATAGTATATAGCCTTTAATCACAATTGGTACTGAATTCATTTAAACCTGACTAATCCATATAAGAAGACTTTATACATTTATTTTTGATATAAGGTGAAAAAGTAGTGCCCATTTTGTTCCCTGCAAAATCCTGAAGCGTTACCGATGAGAACAGCTTTCCATATATTCAGAAGCCTTCTTCAACTTCCTGTTACTGAGACCTGTTTATAGCTAAGCACAGTATCTTGAGCCCACAGAAAACTAACCACCTCCTTGGAAAAGAAACGTACAGCTGCTTCCCCAGTCTTCCATGCAGAAAAATCCAAGTGTTTCTATTCTTGGCTCTCATGATGCTACTTGAGGACAGTCACAACCCACCCAAGGATTCACTTCTTCCAAACTGAAGTGTTTGAGCACTTTCAAGTGTAACATTAGCTTTCTTTAGTTATCTTCATATTCATTTTCTCTGTTACAGAGAAGGACTTTGTATTGATTACAAAGGCAGCATAGCAACCACCTTTCTGTCTCAGTTGTTATGACTGAGAACACCATTTCCTTTCTGTGCCCTGCCACCATCACCAGCAGTACTGGTTTTGTTGCAACAGTCTGCCAGATCACCTCTAGGGTACCAATCTCACTATCATATGTAACTGCTTAACATAACAAGAGTGGGTCTTTGTCTGCAGAGCTCTCCTCCAACAGGATACAACCCAGTGAGCATGAGAAATAATGACAAACAGTAACAAGGCTTTTTGTGCAAGCACTTTCTGTTTAACTAAAACAGTGATTTGAACAAAACCCCACAACTAGACAACTGATTTAAGTATTGTTTTAAACCAACTGCTGACTCAGCTTGCAGCTTGGGTAAGAGTATTTCACTTGTTGCACACACTAGCTGCACTGAAATGGCCATCCTGTGTGGCTTTGTTAATCTCTGCTAACCAGGCTGTCTGTTAATCTGGACTGGAAGACAACTTCCCGCACTCCCTGAGGGACCCTTTGATACTTGCTGAGGATGTTTTTGTTACTCAAGAACTGAGCTGGTCTTGTTGTTACTAAAGTGGGGAAAGGCTGGAAGTTGCAAAGAAGGACTTCAGAGTTGCACTGTGATTCTGCAGCAGCTGTGTGCTTAAAGGCAAGCAGAGGCACTGCAAAATACTTGCACCTGATTTGGTTTTATTTGAATGGGGTCAGGGCCTTAATTTATTACAGTCAGACTCATACCTTAGGAGAAGTTGGAGAGGTGCAAAGCTATGGAATGGAAATATCCACTTCATTGTCCAGTGAGAGGACAGTGAAGAGAAGTTGTGATTATTTATGTATTTACTTGTTTCTCCCCTTACTACACCCCCTTCATATAATTCTATAGGGAAAGAGATTACCGGGATTTATCAGGAAGAGAAGGGAAATACAGAGCCTCACAAAAAAACTAGGCAAAAGTCAGACCTTAATTTTAAGTATTTAAATTATTTTCTTTCTATGTTATAAAGAAGTTGAAGGAGTAAATAAGGGGTCGAAAGCTGATATTCAGGAGTTTTGATTTAAGGCTGCCTGAATCAGAGCAAAGAAGGCAATGCAGCATACCTTCTCCTCAAAGAATTGCTTTCTTAATTTTCTATCTTTAGGAGGCACTGTTTCTTTAAACTTTTTTGGTTTTTCAACTTGTGCACTACTTTCATTCTCTTTAGTTTCTTATTAAAGCTTTAAAACCTTTGGAACACCATTTAAAAATAAATATTGTCCAGTGACAACACCTGTAGAAGAAGTAAGGCTTACCTAGCAGCACACTTGATTTTAAACAAGCGTGCCCCATCATGTATTACTCTGTTCTGATACTGCTCTTTCCTACACAAGGGAAGGACAAGACTTTCTACCTGTAAATTTTTCAAAGGCTTTCAGGCGTGCCTGTTAAAATAAGTGCAATCACAATATATACAAGCAGCATGGATTACAGAACGTGAAAAGCGTTCATCCGTCAATCCATGAACACTCTGCAAGATCTGTATTTTTATAATTAAAGTGTTAAGAGAATATTGCAAATCTGCATATATTTGCATGAAATTTCATGAATTAAACTATTCCCACTTAGTTTACAAATGTATTGCTCAGTCACAAATGGCGTTTTCCCGTATGGTTTTTAAAAAGGTAATAACACGAAATACAGTGCTTCATCAAAAAGTAGCCTTAAATTTTATTTCTTACCATGAAAATATGGAATCAAAATCACTTTTTAAGATGATTGCATTTTGACTTAAAGTAGTTTCATTTAAATAGTCATGTATTATGTGCTCAAATAGTTATATAGGAGTGTACTCACTTTATGGAATACATGGGAACATGAAAGCAGCCCCTGTTTTTCAAAGGAAAAAAACCCAACCAAACCTGACTTTAAACCATTCTAACAGCTGAAAAGTAAGAAATGCTGCCAAGAAGATTGCTGACTGCCTGAAAGGTCACCAGTTTCTGTCTGTTACTACTCCGGTGTTTCCAATGAAAATTAAAGTAGTCTTCTATTGAAATTACTTAATAAATTGCATCTTAAACCAGTATGTGAATTTTGTGTTAACAACACATGGAGTGTAGAAAACAAGAAGTGCCAACTGCTCCTGACTGGAAAAGATTGTAAAACAAGTACTTCAAATGAAAGCTGATTAATCTTTTCCCCTTTTCCCCACAAAGATGTTACATTTCAAGAAGTGATATACATCAAATGCAGTGTTTCACACATAAAAAAACCCCAAACCAAAACACAAAAAACAAAAGAGAAAGTATGTTCACAGGCTACAAGAAAACTTCACCTTTATCTGACCCAGATTCCCACCAAATGCTGATGATCTCCATCCTGACAAAAGATATAGAGTTGGACAAAAAAGGCAGTTGGCTCTTAGAGGAAGGAAAAACTGGGAAAGGAGTGAAAACCAGAACAAGTAGCATGCACTATTGAGCTGGCAAACACAAAAGGATTAATGGCTAGCAGCCAGCTGAAGGGAAAGCTTTCAGATACAGTGGCTTTTTTTCTCTTGAGGGAGGAAAGCTAACGAAACACTGAGGACAAAAAGAATTCCAGAGGCATTTCCCTTTTTGTGCCAAATCTAAAGTAACCTTTTTAATGAGTGCTGTGTTTTGCTCTCTCTTGTCAAGCTTTAGGCTTTCAGGGTAGCCAGAAGCTGGCAGAATGGTCTTTTGCCAGATCTGTCCCACCTGTCTGTGGACAATTGCTCACCTTCAGTTAATGTTGACGTAAAAGGAAACAAAAGCTCTGTATTTAAGGTTATCAAAAGACCTTGATTCACATCACAAACTTGGCTGTAAAAAGTCTTCAGGAAAAATTAAAAGGGACAACAGGCAGAAAGAAACAGCCTAAAATGCACTGCGGAAAGAAACTTGCAAGCAGTTGGGATAACTCTTCTAATTACCATCATCACCTCTCTGAAGCAGAACTCCAGTCAGTCATGTGTCCCTTTGGCTTAATATTTTCAAGATGACAGATGAGAGAATCTAATGAAGTGTGATGTCTTTATGCTTATGCTACACACATGTGTCAAATAAAGCCAACAAGGTAAAATACAGGTGTTTCTTCAGATAATCTGAGAAAGTGACTGACTGGTATTAAGAGTACACCTACCTCCGTCTGCCAAAAAAGAAATAGCTATTGAACTAAATTGCAATTAATAGAACTTATGAGAAAACAAAATATATCATAAAATGTATAATTAGTGGGTATTTACCAGTCTGATGAATGAAGGCTGGGATCACCTCTAACAAGAGTTTAAATGAAGCAGAAAATAGCCTATACCTGCTAAACAAGAACAGATAAAAAGGCTGATTACCTTCTCCTGTACTGTCATAATTTCAGAGGTGAACACTATCAACCTTTTTCTACCATGTCATGTCCAAAATACTTTCAGAGTTGGCCACTGATAGCTGGGTCCAGGCTACAAAACAGGAGCTGGTGTCTTACAGTACATCTTTCTTTCCTTTCTTCCTCCAGCTAATGATTTTTAGCAGTAACACTGGAGAAAGAGTTTTAAAATACAGTTGTGTACTCCACACAATTATACAGTCATACGTGTACCTGAGGTTGAAGTGCTAATTCTTCCCTGCACATTGCACAAGGCTCTATGGAATCTCTGTGCTGTATGGATCACTGCTTTATTTTTACCCATTTTTCAGCAGTTAGTGCCAATTAAGGAGGCTCAACCAGGCCTCATTTCTGAGCTGTAGACAACAACAGCAACAAATAGCTGAATAAAACCCAAATGCAGACAATGGGTTTTCTTCATATCAAATTCATTGATGATGCACTTAGCTAAAATACTTCACACAGACACTTCATATAAATCTGTGATCAGACAAACCACTGGCAGGTGACGTACTTACTAATTAGCCAAATCAGTAATTGTCAGAACGTTTTTACATACAGGATTTATGCAGGATTTTTTTTTTTAAATGTAAACTTTCATTTGCCAAGTAATTTGAATTTATTTTAATCCCTTTTCACAGCCATTAAGATGGGGATTTTATTAACTAGATAATGTAACAATGCACAATAAAATGATTTCAAATCATTGGTATATACAAAATCTGTTAGATTTAATTTGTGAAGGTTTCCTCAACACTGCATCTTTGTGTTCCTAAAATAGAAATAAAAATTAGTAAATTGGTAGAATAAAAACTGTTGTTGGTGTAAAATTCTGGAGTGTAAGGAGACTGTGATGGGTACAAGAGAAAGATCATAAAGAAATTAAGAGATGGTCACAAGACACCAGTGAGAGTGTCACTGTGACAGCATCACTGTGACAGCTGAACTTGCCAATCTCGGATAGCTGTGAGGTGCCTTGCTGCATGTCCTGGAGACCTCATAGCAGCCTTCTGATATCCAAAGGGGGCCTACAAGGGTGCTGAGGAGAGTTTCTTCATCAAGGATGGTAGCAATAAGACAAGGGGTAGTGGATTTAAACAGGGGAAGTTCAGGTTAGATATAAGGAAGAAGTTCTTTACTGTGAGGGTGGTGAGGCACTGGAATGGGTTG